>PVLD010007292.1:72536-92878 GCA_004027595.1 Dinomys branickii | reverse complement strand
ACAGATTTCCTTCATATCTCTTAGTTTATATTCCCACCCTCAGGTTCTTACACCAGTGATACAATACGTTGCCTGCACATGTACCGCTGATTTATTTCACTTATGAGTATGGACTCCAGTTTTGACCACTTGCCTACAAAGTCCCCAAAACTGTCTTTCTTTATAGCTGAATAATATTCCATTATATAAAAATGCCACAGTTTTTTAACCCAGTCTTCTGTGGATGGACACTTGGGTTGCTTCCACATTTCAGCTATTACAAATTGCACTGCTATAAACATTGGTGCACATATATCAGAGTGATATGATGTTTTCAGATCTTCTGGGAAAATACCCAGAAGAGGAATAGCTGGTTTGAATGGAACCTCTAGACCTAGTTTGCTGAGAAATCTCCAAACGGCTCTCCACAGTGGTTGCACCAGTCTGCATTCCCACCAGCAGTGTAATAGAGTCCCTATTTCTAAACAGCCTTGCCAGCATCTGTTATTGGATGACTTTTTCATACTGGCCAGTCTTACTGGGGTGAGATGAAATCTCGATATTGTTTTTATTTGCATTTCTCGAATGACTAAGGATGTGGAACATTTTCTCATATATTTATTTGCCATTTATATTTCTTTATCTGAGAAGTGTGTATTCATCTCAGATGCCCATTTCTGGATTGGGTCTTTGAATTTGGACATGTACATGTTTTTAGTTCTTTGTATGTTCTAGATAGCAGTCCTTTGTCTGAGGGACAGCCAGCTAGGATTTTTTTCCCAATTTGTGGGTTTTCTTTTTACTTTGCTGGTGATTTCTTTAGATGTACAAAACCTTTTCAGTAGAATGAGGTCCCAATTATTGATTCTTTGAAGTGTTTCCCTTGCAGTTTCATTTTTGTTCATGAACTCTTTGCCTACTCCTATGTCTTCAAGATTTTTACCTACTTTCTCTTCCAATAGGTTTAGAGTTTCTGTTTTAATATTGAGGTGTATGATCCCTTTTGACCTGAGTGTGGTGCATGGTGATAGACTGGGTTCTATTTTCAGTTTTCGGCAAGAGACAAGCCAGTTTTTCCAGCACCATTTCTTAAACAAAGCCTGTCTTTATTTTGAGGCAGGGTCTCTCTAAGTCTCCAAGTTGCCCCCTCTGGGCTCAGCCTAGCAAAGTGCCTTGATTATAGGAGTGCACAGTCATGTTCAGCAGTCCCTTTCATTTTTATGGATATTTTTATGATTTCTAAGTTCATTTTCACACACACACACTGGTAGGACTTTGAAGTAAATTGTACAGTGTGTATAGAGGAATAGCATGAGTGAAGATTGGATATTTAAATAATATTAAGCCTTCTAATATATATATGTATTTTTAATTTTCTGTATCTTTTAAGCAATTTTTGTAGTTGTAAACTGAGAGGTCTTGCAAAGCTTTTGCTTATTGTTATGAATTTTGTTATACTGATCTTGAATTCAAAAACTGTGCTGATTTAATTTGTTAAATGTAATTTATGTTGTATTGGTTTTTAGTATTTTCTGTTACATAATTATGTCATTTCTACATAGAGATAATTCCATTACTTTTTTTCTAGTATATGTTCTTTATTTTTATCTTGTCCACTGACTAGTGCTCTAATAAAATATAAAGGAATAGAAATAGAAATAGTCCCAGTAATGATTCTTTTCTTGGTCTTAAACTTTTTCAGTCTTAAATATTACTTAGTCTGCTTTTGTTGTTAATGTTAATCACATTATGGATAGTTTCTATTTATAGTTTGCTGAGTGCTTATTTTTAAATTTAAATAAATAGATGAATTTAATTGAGTATTTTATGTTCGCCCCTTGTTATACTTACATGTTGTCATTCATTTCATTGTAATGATTTTCAAATATTGTGTCAGTTTAGTAATACTCTATCTTATACATTGATTTGCTATGATTTTCTTATAGCATTTTACTCTATGTGTATATTCTTGTTACTTTTTCGTATCCCTGTTAGATTCAGTATCAGGCTTATTTGTATCAATATTAATAATATTAAGAGAATTTGCAATATGCAGTTCATAAAAATACTTGGAAAATTAATCAATTAATCCATCATTTTCCTTTGAAATTATTTTTAAATTATGGTTTTAGTTACTTTAATAAATATGTCATATACATATTTTTGTTTTGCTTCTGTAATAAATTGTGCCTTGAAGAGGTTTGCTTGCTTCAAAGTTACCAAGCACTTTTTACATTTGGGCAAAAATTTTAATATTTATGTAAAAAGGGAATATTTTAAAGACTCAGAGAAAGAATTTTGAAAGTTTTGCAATAAATAAATGATAAATGCTTGAATAGAGAAATATACTTACCTGATTCAAACATTACAAAATATATACATGTATCAAAACATGTTATTGTATTAATATGTACGACTTTTATGTATCATTTAAAAATAAATTTGATGCTGGGCATATAACTCAGTGGCAGAACACATGGTTAGTATGGAGAAGGCCCTAGATTTAATCCCTAGCCAATAAATAAATGAATAAATCAATTTTAAAAACTATTTAAATGCTAACCCTGTGAAAAGAGGTGCTCCATCATTAAAAGCCAGGAAGACACCATTCATCTCCATGAGTTCTGCGTGTAACCAGCAAATATTGGAAATTTTAAAATATCTGAGCATAACAAACTTGGCCAAGGATGTAGAAAGCAGAGCTCTTGAACACTGCCAGTAATGGTGTGAAGCACACAGCCAGGCTGAAGACACCAGCAGTTTCATGCCTATCATGAGTCAGTAATTTAACTCCATGGTACAGTCATGGCTTACTACAAAGAGACATTTGTCTTTTATATTAAATATATATTGATTATATTTGTCTTTTATTTTTACTAATTATGCTTTTAATTATAAATTTAATTTAATTATAGCATTAATATTTAGTAAAAGAAAATTTTAACTGAGAATTGAGGTGATTTTATTTTCTGATACAAGGAGAAAAAGATATATAAACATACATATTACCAGATGAAGACACATTACTTTTATCCAATCACTCTGGTAAAAAAAATAGAACCATGAAACAAAAGATTCCATTTCACCAATCCCTTTTAATAAGTGTGCTATAGTCTTGAATGAATATAAGTTGTGTCTATGTGGGTAATCACTATGTGAATTATCAATTCAGAGACAATGACAACAAAGTATTTTGGAACAATGTTGACCAGCCTTTTAATGGAAATTTTAACATAGACAAAATTGTTTGTTGTATATGACACTTGATGTAATAAATACAATCAAATAAGAGAAACATGGAATTAACTATTGCTTGTCATGGGAGAGATCAACCAATGAAGAATAGCAAGTTTCTCTCACTTTCACCACAAACTATCCTGGAGGCACAACACACTCCAGCAGAGCTCTCAAATCCAAGAGGAGCTAATTATGGAGGAAAATTACAGAAACATTTATATTAGCTATTACAAGGAGGTGACTCTTGAGAAATAGTTATTTCCTATATTTCCAAATAAATTGTGTTCTTGTTCTTTGTTGAAATGATAGTTAAATAGAGGTGTTTATTGCTATGAAGAAATTTTTTATGGTAAAATTTACATAATATGATAATCTCTCCACTATGTTATTAAATTATTTTTAATTTAGAATTTTGAAAATTCAATACTATGTACAAATACTCAGGTTTTATAGCAATGTCTATGTATGGAAGCATAAGGACAGTGTTTGGATGTTAATGCCTTTTTTTAATCTCTTTATGGTAAAAATCCACATACTAATGAGATGTTGCAAAGATTTTAACTTGCTAACTGCCATGGTTTTTTAATTGCCAAGGGAATTCACTTACAAAATGTAAAGTTTTTCCAGAGTCATTAATTAATACAATTTCATGCAGCCTAAATAAAAGGGAGTTTTCCTTCACTGTATTTGGAAAATAACCAAAAAGACGGATGAGAGTGGGAGCAAGTGAAAAAATAAAGCCTGACTCGGTGCCAGTGACTTCTAGTCACAGCTTCCAAAGCGAGCAAGGCGTGTGGGGAAACCTGAAAACAGTTCTAGGCTCGTGCTTTGGTAAAGAAAATATTATTTTTTTCTAATTTCAAAGGTAAAACACTTTTATTGCAAAAGTTAAAAACTCTTATTGCAGAATCTTTGTTAGGTATCAGGGGATATGAGAAAAATACAAAAGAATGTATCATTCTATGATGCGCAAAACATTTTGAGGGCATGAGCTTTCTTTTTTTTTTTAGCTATTTTTCTGCTGAAACTATGTTTTTTCATTGTTCAAATATCATTTGTATATTCTCTTAAACATTTCACCTTTGTTACCCCTGTCATATTTCCCGACTAACACTGAGTTTATACTTTTTAGGTGAAAAACAGAATTATGTATTTTGTTGTTTTTATTTTGTATTTTTAAATAAGATTGCACATTTCTGTGTTTGAAGTTATTTGTATTTCTGCTTCTGTGACCTGACATCTATGTGAATTATCCATGTTGCTATTATTTTTTTAAAGTCTTCTTACTAAATGTGAAGTGTTATTCTTAGAGATAACAGGTTTTGTTAGGTGCGGAAATATATTTTCACTTTTTTCTTATGTGTAATTGATTTTTCATTTTCAGAGCCAAATGTGTGTGTTTGTCTTCACGGAACCCAGTTTTCTGTGCAGAATGTTCATATCGGCTCCAATATGTTAGGGTTACATTTAACTAAATTTGCTTTCAGTAGTATCAGTGTTTCATTCTTACAGATGTAAACCTTTTACTAGCATGAACCTTATTTTTAATTAAGAGTTAAAGTTGGAACTAATCTTTCTCCTGTTGTAATTTGCTGCATATTTTCCTAACTGATCCAAAATCTGTCCCTGTTTTATTTTAGTGTATTTATACATAGATTATGTCTCAGTCTGGACAGTAATTTCTATTGTGTTTTGCTTTCTCTTTCTGCTGTAAATTAACACTGTTTGGAATGTTTTAACTCTATCATGCTGTGGACAGAGCGGTGCAGAAAGGCAGACGATACTGTTCCTCCTGGCATAGTCACCGTTCTAAAAGGTAAATGTATTGAGCAAAGGTACAAGTGAAAATTTAGCAATGTTTCTCCTTCTCTCACCATTTGTGGAGAAGCAGGCAGGGGCCAGGCAAACCTAAAAATAAACTTAGAGGAAATAATAAGGTTACGTTTTGGAAGCTAAACAATATAGATTTTGAAGCTCGCTGGATAAACAATATGATAAATCCGACTTCAGGGGTTTATTGAATTCTGATGTGAAGAAAGTCTCCTTCCCAAAGGAGGGCTGTCAGCACCGCCTGTGCGCCATATGGTTGCTTAGCTCTTCGCAGAACTGCTGGCGCAACTGCGATGGTCAAGTGGAGATTTTGTTATATTTTCAGCTTCATTGTTTTGTTTTTGGATCCTTAAGCCAATGTCAAACTGTCTTACAATGTAGTTTTTTTTTTTTGATACTGGGGATTAGAACTCAGAACCTTGTGCTTGCCAGGCAGACACTTATTCCACTGAGCTATATCCCCAGCCCTTACTATGTAGTTTAATATTAGGTCTAAATATATGGCAGTATAAATTTTGCAACTTTACTCAAGATTGCTTTGGTTTATCTCAGCCTTTAAAAATTTTCACATCTATTTTAGAAATAATGTATCAGTGAAGACAAAAGAGCCTCTCCTGGAATTCGGGACGGGAAAATGCTAAATGCAAAGACGCGTTTCAAAGATAATTACTACAATAATATTTCCTGCAATTAAGCTATTTTTGAATTCCTATAATAAAATACAGTGGTTTAGAATGAGACTAAAACATGTTACATGCTGTAAGTTTGTTTTGTGTGTGTGTTTTTGAGACAGTTCAGGCTTGTCTTAAACTCACTGTGTAGCCCAAGCTGGACTCAAACTCTCAATGATCCTCCTGTCTCAGCCTCCTGAGTGCTGGAATTACAGGCATGCACCACCATCCCCGGCTTTGTTTATGTTATAAATTTAATGTAAATATATGCAAACTTTTATTGAGAATTTTGGCATAATCCAACCAGTTGAAAATGACCTATTGATTTTATGTCTAGTAATATGAACTAAAAATATATTGTACATGTAAGCAGAGATGTATATAAAAATCACACCATTTTATGTTACCAATTTTTACCAACCTGGCTTTTTATTTATGAAACATTATTGTGAGATGATATCATATATTAATTTTTATTGGCTACATACAAGATCATAAGTGAAATATACTATAACAGGACTTTTGGATTTTTACTTAAATATTGTGAAAAAATGACAAGTACAACTTTCTTCAGCCTGTAAAACAGTATGGAAATCTTCATTAGTCATATAATTTTCTAAATCCTTAAGGTATTTCAAATCTATTTTGTGTATATTTCTGTAAACTACATCTTCAATCAGACATGAACTACTTTTTTCCAATTTTTTTCTGTTTATTTCAGCTCTCGTTTAAATAAAAGTGTGACTGTCTCTTTTAGGTATCTAGCATGTCTCCCCTGATAACTTGTAACAAAGGTTCTGACCACCACCCTTCTTGTTTCCATGGGCATCATTCCGCACCAGTGTACAACAGAATGGGAAGCAGAGGTGTGCTCCTCCAGACCCCTTGTTTATTCGCAGAGTTCAGCATTTCTTCTAACTTCATGCTTCAGAAGGTTTGAAAAATCTCTTTGGACTTTACCCTCCAGTCTACTAAATCTTTTGATGTAAAATTGAAGTCTTAACCTTTGAAAAGAACCAAATACATAAAATTTTCTTCTATGGGAAAATACTTGAGAAGAC
The DNA here is from genome assembly GCA_004027595.1 of Dinomys branickii. NCBI lineage: Eukaryota > Metazoa > Chordata > Mammalia > Rodentia > Dinomyidae > Dinomys > Dinomys branickii. Next base: position 86,100 of record PVLD010007292.1, on the reverse strand, counting down.
ACTTCAGTGTGAGCACCTCTAGGTTTATTTGTCTTGAAGACAGTTGTTTTTATCATTCCTGCTTATGCAACTTCCAGCAGAAACTGCAGAGTTGACTCCTAGATGGTCAACATTTCATACTTCGTCCACAGAATTTATGTTTGCTGGTTCTTCTGAATAAGAAAACCACCTCGCTTCTCACTCATGTACATGCTTCTGATGATGCAGTGTAGATACAGATTCTGGATGAAACAGTTTTCTGTCTTTATTTATGTAAAGCCCCTAAAAATCTGTTCCTCAAATATGAAAAGGTGGCAGGAGACTAGGAAACTTCCAAACTCTTGCACTGAGGTATTAGCTTTTCTCAAGACTATCACAGATATGAGTTACATATCAATGGCTTTTACTTAAGCAAGCATCTTGACTATGATGAATATTCTCCATAGTCCTTGCAGAGAAATTGTGTTTATTTTAAAGGCATTTAGATTCACTATCATTTAATACTTTTTATTATTTTTGCTTATGTCAATGGATTTTAAGTAGAGTCATCTCTCGACTTTGTCTCACAGAATGTAATCTTACTTTCATTTTGTTGCAGGTAATATATGTGAACAGGCAAATGAATGGAAAAACAAAATAATTCCATGGTGTCTGAGTTTATTTTGTTGGGCCTCTCAGAGTCTGATGAGCTACAGATTTTCTTTTTTTTTCTTGTTTTCAGTCATCTGCATATCTATTATATTAAGTAACCTTATCATTATCTTGGTAGTAAAACTGGACCCTCAATTGCACTCTCCCATGTACTTCTTACTGGCTAATCTTGCCTTTATTAATATGTCCCTGGCCTCCTTTGCTACTCCTAAGATGATCTATGACTTAATCAGTGACTCTACGATCATCTATGAAGGGTGCATGATGCAGATGTTTTTCCTTCACCTTTTAGGTGGAACTGAAATAATGCTGCTTGTGGCCATGGCAATTGATAGATACATTGCCATATGCAAACCCCTCCATTACAAAAATGTTGTGAGCAATCAGGTTTGCACTGGACTTGCACTTGTTTCCTGGACAACTGGTTTTGTGCACACCACAAGCCAAATGGCTTTCACAGTGACATTGCCCTTTTGTGGTCCTAATGTTGTGGATAATTTCTTTTGTGATCTGCCCCGGGTGATCAAACTTGCTTGCACAGACACTTATGTCTTACAGTTGTTGGTCATCGCAGACAGTGGACTACTCTCTTTGCTCCGTTTCATCTTTCTCTTCATATCCTATAGCATCATCCTGATTATTGTCAAACATTACTCCTCCAGCAGATCTTCTAAAGCTTTGTCTACCCTTTCAGCCCACATTACAGTAGGTGTGTTTTTCTTTGGACCTCGCATCTGTATCTATGTATGGCCATTCAGTGGTGTCTCCATTGATAAGATTCTCTCAGTTTTTTATATAATTTTTACTCCCCTTTTAAATCCAATCATTTACACATTGAGGAATAAAGATATGAAGACAGCATTAAGAAAAATAAAGACCAGGAATATTAGTTCTATATTTACCTTTTAACAGAAATATTATAATCATCAGAGCATCATCATTGTTTTCATTATCATCATTCAAGGATATTAACGTCCATAATTTTGTAACAGACAGAAGCTACATTATGAGCAACACATGATGACATTTCCTTACATAAGCATATAAGAAATAAAATATCCTGACCTATCAAAATACAATTTCAATTTGTCATTCAAATTGTAACTTTGTTTTTGCATCAGTTAAACTGTGTTGTGATTATAATTTGTTGACTTTTAAGCATACCTCAGGCACTTTGTAATAATTAACTTTTATCTTCATGATAATGAAAACAGAGCATTTTATTTACAAATTATCAACTGGAAACACAATTGAACATTAGCAAGTTAGGTGAACTTGCCCCTAAAATTCTAAGTACTAGACTCAGAATACATCCTGCACCTCACTACAAAATATATGTTTCCTAGTTACTAATACTTTCGGTCTAATAACTGTTTGGTTCTTCCCGGCTCCTGCTTGGTTGCTTTAGTGACCGGCCGGTGCTCCGCAGGATCAGTGTGGCGCAGACCTTTAAACGTCATACGTTAAGCACCACCTTCTTCCCCTGGGTTGAACTACAACTCCCAGTTTATATTTGTAGTTTCTTGTTTCACTTTCCCACGCTCCCGCCCAATCCTGGCGGTTGCCTCCTACTTCCTACTCCTGTGTATATAATTCCGAGCTGAAACAAAGGCTTCTGCTTTTTTTCCTTTCTTTGCTTTCACTGCGGAACCTCTCCGTACTCTATAGCAATAAAAGCATTTTCTTCGTCTCGTTTCTCACTCTCTCCACACCATGGAATAAACCTATCATATTTGGTGCCGTGCTCGGACTGCAGGCTGTGTGAACTCACTAAGGCACTGCTTTTCCTTCCTTAGTTTGAGTCTCCATGCAAACGAGCCCAAGCTCCTTTGTCTGGATTCCGTGTATTTGCTGTTGCTGCTTGCATCCAACACCGGCCCACTCTAATTCTCACAGGAGAGCACTCTCCGTTGCAGGAGCTCTGTCTTGTTTTCGTGTGTTTTCCGAAAATCCGTAGGCCTACGGTCAGAGACTCTCTTCACTCTCCGTCCCCAGGGCATGCCCCCTACCCTCTCGGTGACAACTGGGGGGGATAGTTCGGGCACTTTCTCTCTCTCTCTCTCTCTCTCTCTCTCTCTCGCTCGCATTCCAGAAAGGGTGACGACTCTCTCTGGGATTTCGAGAACTGGCTATTTAAGCCTCCGGCTCACCTTTAATTCGGCCACACAATGGGAAACACCACCTCCCAACCTCCCAAACACACTCCGCTCAGCTGTCTCCTGTCTAATTTAAATAGTTTGTGACTGAGAGACACCATTAAACCAAAACAGTTGATTCTGTACTGCCGGACGGTCTGGCCTCACTATAACCTAGACAATGAGAGCCGCTGGCCTGAAGATGGTACTTTTGCCTATACGATCCTCAGAAACTTAGACAATTTTTGTTATTGCGACAGCGAATGGAAAGAATTACCATATATTTATGCTTTTGTTGCCATGAGATCATGTCCCTCTCTTATTCAAGGTTGTGAAACAGCCCAACTATGCTTGGCCCATTTCACACCACCAGAATCCCTTTCTAAATCCTCTTCTGAGCCTCTCAAAGATGTTCCTCCTGCCTTTGCTCCTCCTCCACCCTATCCTCAGCTTCATCAGGCTGACTCTTTACCTTCCTCACAATCTGATTCTAATCAGCCAGATAGCCAAGCCTCCTCACCCCAGTCACCCCAGCCAAAAGCCCAGTCCTGTTCTCTCTACCCTCCTTTGCCCATCTTTGAGCCTTCTCCATCTCTCAAACCTGCCGTGCGTCGTTTAGCCCCCACTTTCCCCACACTGTCCTCCGATACTACTTCTCCCTCCCCCTCTGCTGCTCCGTTGCCATCCCAGCCCTGAGCCCCTAGCACTCAGCTCCATGCTGCCTCTGATTCTACTCCCCTGCAGTCAGTTGATGGGCCCCCATTGTCTCCAGATAGAGCACCTGTTTCATCTCAAGGTTCTTCTCCCTCCTCCTCTCCCTCTGCATCGCCTCTCTCTCCCCCAGCCCACCACACTCGATCAAAGAGGGCATATAACAAACGATTACAAGATGGCAATGCTCAGCCACCTGGACATCAGAGGCCATCTTGTGGTCAGCCACCTGGACATCAGAGGCCATCTTGTGGTCAGCCACCTGGACATCTGTGGCCATCTTGTGGTCAGCTACATGGTCACCAGTGGCCATCTTGCCTTGAGCCACATGGCCACTGGCCACCATCTGGTCATGCACCACATGGTCAGCAGCAGCCATCTTGCTGCACACCACAAAGTTGCTCTCCACCATTTTGCCCTGACTCTACTTGCTCACCACCACTTCCCGCGGATTCTACTCCCCTTTCAACACCTCCTAATTCTTCTCAATCTCAACTTATGTGCCCCCTTCAGGAACAGGCTGGACCTGAGGGGCTAGTTCATATCCATGTTCCTTTTACTCTCTCTGACCTTTCTCAGATTTCTAATAAATTGGGATCTTTTGCAGCTGATCCCCACAGATATATTTCAGAATTGGAATTTGTCACCAGTTCCTATGATTTACATTATAAAGATCTTTTTACCATTCTTAACTCAACACTTTCTCCTCAGCAGAGAAAGGAATTATGGGATGCAACTCAGCAATAACCTAATATAAAACACCGAGCTAATCCTGATTATCCTGATGGGGCTGCTGCAGTGCCATTTACAGACCCCCACTGGGACTATCAGGGAAATGAGGGCTCCCGAAAGGTTAAAATAATGACTGACTGTATTATAACGGGACTTAAACAGATCTCTCACAAGCCTGTAAATTATAATAAGCTTGTGGAGCAGACTCAGAGGGACAATGAAAATCCTGCTGAGTTTCTGGCATGCCTTACTGACATTTTGAGCCAGTTCACTGATATAGATCTGGAGTCAAATGCGGGGATAGTGCTTGTTAACTCTCATTTTATATCACAGTCAGCTCCAGATATTTGGGCTAAACTTAAAAAATCTGAGCTTGGCCCTCAGTCCTCACAAAAGGAGCTCTTAGCCTTGGCCTTTTGTGTTTTCAATAGCAGAGACGAATGACAAAAGCTAGACAAGCAAGCTAGCAGACTGGCAGTTGCTAAGGCAGCTGCCCAATATCAGCATGAGCTTCTACTAACGGCACTTGGGGCTTCTAATGTGGGCAGGCCCAAGCCGGCAGAGGCCACCAACAGAGCCCAAGCCCCTCCCGGACCATGCTTCAAATGCAGCAGTGAAGGACACCGAGCACGAGCCTGCCCCAACCCAAGACCACCATAGAAGCCTTGTCCCATCTGCAGCCTCAAGGGTCACTGGAAATGCGACTGCGCTGCCCGCCAGAGAGTGGGTAAGTCATCCCTCTCCCTACCCTCACAGGGCAACCTGTCACCACGGGACTCATCGATTGCTGACCTCCTGGGCATAGCTGCCGAAGAAGATTGACGGGGTTTGGGCTCCATGGCCCCCATTAAGGTATCCTACTTGGAACCCCAAGTCTTGCTAGAAGTCTCAGGTAAGACACTCTCTTGTCTTGTTGACACGGGGGGCACATATAGTGTTCTTCCTGAGTTTTCAGGGCAATGTAGTCGATCCAAAGTCTCTATAGTGGGGGTTGATGGCCAACCAAAACAGCCCTTACAAACGGGGCCTATCCCCTGCAGATTCCAAACTCTTTTTTTACTCATAGTTTTTTGGTAATACCAACATGTCCTACACCGCTAGTAGGTAGGGATATTCTCCAAAAACTTAATTTCTCCTTTACATTTTCCCTCCCTACGGCTCTCATTCTCCAAACCCTGGCAAGGCACACAGCCAATCCAGACCCCCCCCTTCCTGCTTCACTAGTTGATCCCAAAGTCTGGGACACTTCCAGCCCTACCCTTGCTACCCATGCTGTCCCTGTCTTCATCCATCTTAAAGACTCCTCGACCTTTACCTGCGTCCCCCAGTACCCAAGAGCTCCCAAACACCAAGGGGGACTAAAACCCATAATCTGGCATCTCCTTGCTAACGGCTTTCTTAAAGCCACCCAGTCACTCTACAATACCCCTATTATCCCAATAATAAAACCCGATGGCTCCTATCGCTTGGTTCAAGACCTCAGGGTTATCAATAATGCAGTTACACCTATTCATCCTGTAGTGCCTAACCCTTATACCACGCTCTCCCACATCCCCCCTCCACAACTCACTTTACGGTTCTAGACCTCAGAGATGCCTTTTTCACTATTCCCCTACACCCAGACTGTCAAAACCTCTTTGCCTTTACATGGACAGACCCAGATACTCTTTGATCTCTACAGCTCACATGGACTGTGTTGGCCCAGGGGTTCAGAGATAGTCCCCACTTCTTCAGTCAAGCCCTAGCCACAGATTTAGAGGCCCTTAACCTTAAACCTAGCACTCTGCTACAATACATAGATGACCTCCTTCTCTGCTCCCCTTCCTATGCCCTGGCAATACAACACACAGCTGCTCTCCTTAATTTTCTGTCAAACCGGGGATACAGGGTCTCCCCAGCCAAAGCCCAAATAGCCTCACCAAAGGTCAAATATTTGGGGCTCACTCTCACCCCTACCACTCGTTCCATTACCACAGACCTCAAAGCTCTTCTCCGTGACCTCCAGGTCCCAACCACAAAACAGCAAGTCCTCTCTTTCCTTGGTTTAACATTTTTTCATCTCTGGATTCCCAACTTTGCTTCTCTCAGCCTCTCTATGAGGCATCCAAGGGCCCCTTGTCTGAACCTCTAGACCCTACCAAACCTATACAAAGCTCTTTCCGTAAGCTACAGGAGGCTCTTTTGAGGGCTCCAGCTCTCACTTTACCTGATCCGACCCAGCCCTTCATTATATACACTTCGCCTCAAGGTCATAATGAAGTGGGAGTCTTAGGACATAAAAGGGGACCTTCATTTCAGGCAGCGGCATACCTCTCAAAACAGTTAGACAACACAGTATGGGGCTGGGGTCCCTGTCTTCGGGCCTTAGCTGCAGCAGTCACACTCACACAGGAGGCAAAAAAGTTCACCCTAGGTCAGTCTATCATGGTACATTCCCCACATCACCTAAATGAGCTTATCTTACACAAGACACTTCCTGGTTTAATGACCCCCATCCCGCCTACAGGAAGTTCATCTGACACTCATACAGGACCCTTCCATCAATGTGGTTGCTAGTGGACCCCTCAATCCAGTCACCTTACTCACCACCTTGAAGAACTTCCCCAACATAGTTATATAGAGGTCTTACAGATGACCCCTACTCCCTTTCCCCATATCAGCAGCACTCCTCCTCCTACAGCCTCTGACACATGGTTCATAGATGGAAGCTCAACAAACACAGACACTAGCAAGAGGGCAGGGTGTGTGTCTTGGTTACTTTATTTTTGTTGTTGAGACAAAATATCTAACACCCAAAATGAGGAAAGGAAAGGTTTATTTAGCTTATAGTTTGTGGAGGTTTTAGTTTATACTTGGCTGCTTTTGAGGCAGAGTGGCACATGGCAGAGGGCAAAACTGTTTAGGGCAGCAGAGCACAGCATAAACAATCAGAGCAAAAGGGAGGAATGGCTGCAAGCAGCCTCTTTTTTTATATTGTAAACAGCCTATCCCACGTAGGGGGCGTGTAGCTCTTATATAGTTTTTATGCCTTTTTTTTATAGGCTTAGGATGTGTATAAATTAAGCACTTTGGTTTTTTGCTGAGTTATTTAGCCAAACCTTTAGACTCTCCAAGGTGACACAATCTATAAACCATAACAATCCACCTCTTGTCAACTTGGCAACCAGTCACATTTTTTAAAACCAGTTTTTAGATATAAAGACATGTTTATATTAGAACCATAATATTTTGTCTCCATATAAATTAAAATTAAACACCTCTAACATTTAAAGGCACAAAATAAACATTATCATTTTAAAAGGCTCCAGCAGGGGAATATAGAGCATTGGGACCAAAGCAAGTCTAAAATCCAGCAGGGCTAACATTGTGTCTTGTAATTTTATATTTAGCATCTGAAGCAACTTGTGCCACATTGTGAGCTCTCAAGAGCTTGTATGAGTCTACCCCTATGGCATTTTTGGTGGTAATAGCTCGCATGGATTTTTTCTTAGGCTCGCTTTTTTTTTTTCTTTTTTTTTTGCAGCTTTTTTTAGATGATCTACGGTCCTGTCTTTTTTAAACTTTTGAGGTCTAAGGGGCGCCTTCAGTTTTATACTCACAGCTTTATACACTGCCCTCTCAGGGGCACACTGCCTGGCCTCCCAGGCCTTTTGAAATCTGGGTGGAAGCCTCTTTAACCTCAGAACTCTTGCATTTTTTTTGCACCTAAAGTCAGGGCCATGTGGATGATGCCAAGGTCTGCTGCCACCTGGAGCAGTAGCCAAACTTTTTTTTCTCTTGGCCTTAGGGGTTAAGTGTCTGGATCGCTGGGCACACTGAATCTAATGCTGAGGAGCAAATTTTTTATGCCACCACCATTCTGGAACATGATGTGGCCGCTGCTGCCATTCTGGAACATGGCACTCTTTGGCTTCCTTCTCAAGGCAAGGTCTCTCACCTTTGCAGTTTTGAAGGTGCAAACCGTGGAGACTTGCTGCTTATTGTGACGCCCTCAGGCCATCTTTTTTATTATCTTGTTCCTTCTCAGCAATAGAGAGCTCTTCAGCCTTACCTTTGCAATCCAGTTTTACTGGAGCTTTTTCTTGGCCAAACTCACAACATTTTAAATCATCCTGCTGGTCTCTTTGCTCTTGATTGTGAATATAAATCTGGCTAAAAGCCCCCAACAATAGCCATGCCACTGCCCCAACATTCGACTGCCTTGAAATTTTCTTTGCCATATTAATCAGTTCGCTGCTGCCCTTAATCTCAGTCTTACGCAGTGTCTCTGGAAACAAGCAAAATTTAGACAAACTTTTTGCCAAACCATAACATACATCATCTGGAGTCCCAACAACCAATACAGTCCTTTTTCCCAAAAGAAATCTCCCGAACCTGGTCTTTATTGGCAGGATTTTTATCAGACTTCTTGTCTTCTGAGCTCTGTCCAGAATCTCCCAGACAGAACAGCCGAAGGCGTTCTAGTGTATCTCTTTTAGGAGACAACTCTGAACCTTTCCAAACTCTTCCCATAAACCATTTCCAAAAGGCTCCTGAACCACATGGTCAGGTATAGTCACAGCAAGGACCCCACTCCTGGTACCAAATTCTGTCTTGGTTACTTTACTCTTGTTGCTGAGACAAAATATCCAACACCCAAAACGAGGAAAGGAAAGGTTGATTTAGCTTACAGTTTGTGGAGGTTTTAGTCAATACTTGGCTGCTTCTGAGGCAGAGTGGCACATGGCAGAGGGCAAAACTGTTCAGGGCAGCAGAGCACAGCATAAACAATCAGAGCAAAAGGGAGGAATGGCTGCAAGCAGCCTCTTCTCTTCCCTTACACTGTAAACAGCCTACCCCACCCAGGGGTCGTGTAGCTCTCACACAGTCTCCATGCCTTCCTCTTCCACAGGCTCAGGATGGGTACAAATTAAGCACCTTGGTTTCCTGCTGAGTCACTCAGCCAAACCTTTAGACTCCCCAAGTTGACACAATGTATCAACCATAACAGTGTGCCATCGTTAATGGGTCAGCAGTGATAGAGGCCAAACCACTGCCACCAGGAACATCCTCACAAAAGGCAGAGCTCATAGCCCTTACACGTGCACTCACTCTAGCCAAGGACAAAATTATAAATATTTACACAGACTCCAAATACACGTTCAGCATTCTCCACTCTCATGCAACAATCTGGCAAGGAAGGGGATTTATGAATACTCAGGGCACCCCAATTACCAATGCACCTCTTATCCTCAAACTACTAGAAGCAGCTCAGCTCCCAAAAGAGGCAGCCGTCATCCACTGTAGGGGATATCAGGCTCCCACAGACACTGTTGCTCAGGGGAATATGTTTGCAGACACACAAGCTAAGTTAGCTGCTCAACAGCCATATCCTTCCTGTCTTCTCCCCCTTATTCCAAAAGCTATGCCCTCACCTCAGTATTCATCAGAACAATTACGCTTACTCCAAAACCCAGATTACCATCAAAACACACAAGGATGGATTTTTTGGGGACCTAAACTCCTCCCAGACCAACAGGCACGGACCATCGTTACTGACCTACACAACTGTTTCCATGTTGGTACTCAGGCTCTATACAAACTCCTAGCCCCCATCACCACACATCCTTCCTTAAAGGCCATTACTCGCCAGGTCACTCAAAACTGTCAGCTCTGTGCTAAAACTTTCCCTCAGGGCCACTTGCCACCTCCTTCCTTCCCGACACACCAGCTCCGAGGGAATACCCCAGGTGAAGACTGGCAGGTTGATTTTTCAAATATGCCCCGCTACAAAAACTACAGATACCTCCTCATCTTTGTTTGTATCTTTTCTGGGTGGATAGAGGCATTTCCCACCACACGAGAAACTGCCGATGTAGTTTCCCAAGCCCTCATACAGGACATCATTCCTAGGTTTGAACTACCCTGGACTATCCAGTCAGATAATGGTCTGGCATTTCTCTCGCAGATCACCCAGCAGGTCTCTTCAAGCCTCAACATTACTTGGCAATTACGCATACCATATCATCCACAATCCTCAGGCAAAGTAGAAAAGGCGAATGGACTTCTGAAGTCTCACCTTACCAAGCTAATCCTAGAATTACACCTGCCTTGGCCCCAGCTTCTCCCCCTAGCATTAACCAAGCTCAGGGCACTTCCTAGAGCACCCATTTTCCTGAGTCCTTTTCAGCTCATGTATGGTAGGCCGTTTTTACTTCATAACTTCCCCACTACTGACAACTTACCCCCTATTGCAGATTACCTTCCAATCCTCTCTTTCCTCCGATACCTCTTGCGTCAACATGCTGATCTCTGTCTCCCCCAGCCAGTAAAGGGCTCACAGCCAGAGCCACCCATAACCCCTGGAGACTTAATATATCTCAAAAATTCTAAGCCCACAGGATTACATCCAAGGAGGTCTGGGCCCCACTTGGTGGTCCTTCAAACCGGGACAGCGGTAAAAGTCGCCGGGTTTCCATCTTGGTTCCACATCATCCAGGAAAAGAGGTCCCCTAACGACCCAGACACTCCAGACTCCACACCTTCAAAGCCAGAGTGGTCTTCACAACTTTTGTCTCCTACTCATCTAAAACTCACTAGGACCTCTAGTGAGTCACCAAGGTAACCAATGTATTGTTGCCCTCTTCCGCTCATAGTTATTTACACTCTTCTTATTTTACTGTTTGCTGTTGGACTGTGGACCGTTTGCCCAAGCGCCTTTGAGGTGCAACATAAGCTAGCCTTTGTCCTCCTTTACTTGATAGTAACCTTTGGGGCATCTACCCTCCTTTGTCTACCTCAAGCCCCATGAATATGATTTTATTCTTAAGCCTTATGCTGCTTCTAACTTTCTCCTGCTCCACTACACAAACACAACCTACCTATACCATAACTCTCTCTCTCGCAGACCAGGGGATGATAAGCTCACAATTTTTCTACCTCAAATCACAAACTGGTCTTTTATGTTCCATACTATCAAATGGTGCCTATTCAACATACCTGGGACAAACCTAAGGTGACAATCGTCGCACACAGGACAAGACACACCTGGTATGGGTCACAAGCCCCCAGCTCATGTGGCAGTCCCGAGGGAATGTGTTGTATTCTGCACAGTTTATACATCGTTCCCCGACCTCACACTTTCCGCCGAAGGCAATGTGTTGACCCTATGGTCTTCTATCTCGATGCTCCAGACTGTGAGACCATAGACATAAATCACAGGGGACAAATGCTAAAGGATGCAGATCCTATCATCTCGGCCCGGTATGTAAACTGGGGTGATGGGATCAGGCGGATAAAGTTCTCGATCCCCAAAGCATTACACCCCCAACTCCTCCTGGGTAAGACATGGGGCCTCTACTTCGATGGTCGTAATGACCACAGACAGACGCCTCATGGCAATTTTTTAATCCTACAAACCCAGCTAATAACCCCATTTCCAGTAATGGATGCCCTAGATTACGCCCCCTTGGCCCTAAAACCCCAGGTCACACCTCTTATTCCATAGCTTCTTTCACATGCTTACAACACGCTCTCACAAACTTCCAACCTCACAAAATGTTGGCTGTGTTCCTTATCGACAGGACATATACATGACAGTGCCTACACACTGGAATTCCTCACACTTGTCCTTTCCACACAATCCAGCCCTGGTAGGCCCACTGCGGATCTATCCCTCTCAGCTATGGCCAGCTAACCTCACCTGCCTAATCTCTCAGGTCAAAAATACCTCTCTACAATTAGACAACCTACCTCACTGCACGCAGTATGTCACACACACACAAGACAGGGCTGTCTGCCCACCCAAGGGATGGTTTATAGGATGCAAAGAGGGAGCATACACTTGTCTTCCTTCAAGGTGTACAGGGTCATGCACACTGATTCTATTAGTCCCTGCCCTAACAATAAATTCTCAAGACACCGTAGATATATCGCTCCTCTCCCAACCTCCAGATATCCATCTAAACCGCAAAACCAGGGCTATTCAAGCTCCCATCCTTATAGGAGCAAGCATTTTTGCAGTGTTAGGAATAGCCATGGGAGCAGGAGGAATAGGTGTGGGCATACATGCTCACTGGCTGTACCAACAGCTCTCCCTAGAACTTCACCAAAGGATAGATGGCATCACACCTGCCATACGCTCACTTCAAAATCAGATTAATAGTCTTGCCGCAGTCGCTTTCCAGAATCGGCGTGCTCTTGACGTCCTGACAGCCGAGAGGGGAGGCGTCTGTGCTATGCTGGGAGGAAAATGTTGCTACTTTGTAAATGAATCTGGGATCGTGATGGACAAGGTAGAAAACCTTCGTACCTGGCTTGAGCGTAAACTTCCAGAACTAAAAAACTACCTCTCCTCCGCCACACCATGGTCCTGGTGGAATGACATTCTTGGGTCATGGGGACCGTACCTGCTACCTCTTCTGGGCCCTATAATCATGATAATAACTTGTTTACTTGTAGGGCCCTGCATTTTTAACTTTTGTCGAGTTTTATTCAATCCAGGCTCCACGCAATGACGGCCAACGAACGCGTCGCTCTAGTGGGCATCACTGACGCCAGTGTTCGCACAGGCTATTTTCATCGTCCACTTCCCCCGTACCATGCCGACGCCCCGATTCAGCAGGAAGCAGTTTGAGAGATCGACGCCCCTATAACCAAAAGAGGGGAATGTTTGGTTCTTCCCCGCTCCTGCTTGGTTGCTATAGTGACCGGCCGGTGCTGACCAGGATCAGTACGGCGCAGACGTTCAAACGTCATACGCTACGCGCCACCTTTCTTTCTCTGGGTTGAACTACAACTCCCAGTTTATATTTGCAGTTTCTAGTTTCACTTTCCCACGCTCCCACCCAGATCCCCCCTCCCTTCTCCTGTTACATTTTCCCACGCTCCTGCCCAATCCTGGCGGTTGCCTCCTATTCCCTCCTCCCGTGTTTATAATTCGGAGCTGAAACAAAAGCTTTTGCTTTTTTTCCTTTCTTTGCTTTCACTGTGGAACCTCTCTGTACTCTATGGCAATAAAAGCATTTTTTCTTTGTCTCGCTTCTCACTCTCTCCACACCATGCAATAAACCTATCAATAACATTCATAAATTTTGTTTCCCATGCTCTGTTTTAAGATCACACTTCTCAATAAATACATCTTTATAGTAAGAGGAAAAAACAGTTTTCTTTTTTTTTCTTTTTTCTTTTTTTTATTTTAGAAACATAAAAGTACAAAAACATATTGACAAACAGACACCCATTATCATAGAAAATAGTACAATCACAACTAATCTATAGACAAGGTGATATGGTCTCAACAGTAGTTGTTGCTTTATCCATTGATATCTTCGAATTGTAGATGTATGGACCCATATACAGACATGCAAATTTAGTCA
>PVLD010007292.1:0-72436 GCA_004027595.1 Dinomys branickii | reverse complement strand
CATTAGTCTGAAAGTAAAATCAATTGCCCAGTTTTCAGTTTTTTGTGTCATGTTCAAAAGAAGAGTTAACTAACAAAGCAAGAGTACTGATCACACACACTGTGCTAGGAATGCTATTACACAGCAGGTTAGGGACACCAAATTTACACCTTAAACTGTGGCACTTCATTGTATTTACATATTAAGTAACAAACGTAAGTGCAAGTTACATAACTCATTAAAAATAAAAATTAGGCTTTTTCTATCAAGTAAAGATTCACTGTTATCAGAGATCTGGGTGGAGATGAAAGAATGCATTAGTCAGTAAAACCAAGGCGATCATAAATAGGTAGGTTGACACAGACATTTCATTGTCTGTTTGTATATATACATACGTATATATGGGCCATATTTTTGTTTTTCTTTGTATATCTTGCATTTTTTACTTGGAAGTGGGACATTTTGGAAAACATATTGTGATAAATCTTATTGACAGCCCCACACCCATAGAATTAACAGTGTTGTTATTATTTGCTTGGATCTTTAATGCCCTCTTTCAACTAAGTCAATGAGATATGTTTTCTCTGTAGTGTGCCACATCTGATGTCCTTGCTCCAAGTTTTTCCTTATTTTTATTCCAGCTACTTATTCGTTTTTTCAAAGGCAGCCTATGCCAATTGCTGGCCAGAGGTTTTCTTTCTAAGTCCTCTCAACCAGTTAGCTATTTTGTCATGTACCACTAGATGTTTTGTGGCTTGGAGCCTGCTATCAGAGTTCAAGTAGTTTATAGTACCGTTCCCTTAGGAAACAGAACGTTCCTTCTACTATAACTCCTGAGAGGCACACATATTTTGATGCTCTCACAGTCCTCCAGACTTTAGGGGTTTCTGTGATTTTATTTTTAACCCTGGCTTCCTATGAGTTGCTCTTGCTTCTGCATTGAGTAGAGAGTTTGGTGAAAAACATTGTGCCACTGAGGCAATTTAGGGGTATGTGGTGCGAGAATTTCCATTTCTGACCCAGCCTTTCTCTGATATTCCCTTGTGGATGTTGCCAGTGCATTCCAAATAGCTCCTCCTATGTCGAGGATTGACTGTGATCCCAGAGGGTTCTTGTCCATCTCTTGCTTTATTTTCCCTGTTAACCCATGATTTGCTCTGGAAATTTAGTTATTGGTATCAGTAACATGGAACTGTTCACCACAAGCACCTACATTGTTTTTGATAAACCCTTTAGACTTGGAACTTTACAAGTTACAGTCCAGTTGAAGACATCCCGGGGACCTCAGGAAGAGCTTCAGAGTTTTCATGCTTATCCATGGCTTTCTCCTTGGGAAGAAACTCTGTGTCAGTCCATAGGAACCAGCGGCAGGGGAAGCGTCAGCAACCTACTTTGCTCAAATCAAACTCCCTGATCTATGCGTGGACACTGGGTGATGGAGAGAACCTGGTCATCTCAGCTTGCCCTTTTCATACTCCAAAGACAAGCTGTTGGGTAAAAATGATGAAAAGATTTTAGGATTTTTCAGCCCACCCTTTCAGGAGAAGAACTTCTGCTCTACAAGTTGGTGGTGGTGGGGAAAGAGAGCCTCTGGATCCCAGAAGAAACAATAATTTCCCACATCAATGGTCTAGTGATACCTGGATTTAATTCTCCTATTAACATTGAACATGTAAATCTGTTTACATGTAAACAGATTTTATTATGAATAAAATAACAGGATTTTATTATGAATAACAAAACATTTGGGAAATAAATATATATAAAATAGTTCACTACAATTTTTGTTTAGTGTTATTAGTTCCATGATAATAGAGGGCTTTATATTTTTCACTAAATGTAAGAAAAAGTGATTTAAAAGTTCTTTACTGAATAACAAAATTGCATATCATTTAGGAAAACACATATTCTGCCACTGTAAAACTCGGTAAAATGAGCACTGTGGTGATGAGTAAAACGCATCCAGTGTCAGCAAACATCACCAAGTTGCATCACTTCTAACAACTATATTTTAAAATTCTCACCACGTGTAATGATTCTTTTAATAAGAGCAGTGTTAAAAAGAAACTGATGGGGGAATGGAAGGAAGAGAATAAGGAAAAATATATATACATACGATAGAATAGTTATACAGCTTGTTTGTCTTAGATCATTGAAAATAAAGATCCCTGCTAATTTTGTTTGCACAATATTTCATGTCTATATCTTGTACTATGAGTAAATACTATGAAGATAACATGCACTGTATTAATTATTGTTACTCTCCTATTAGCCTGATTTGAAATTGTACTTCATTTCTATTTTTCTTCTTCTCTTTAAAATAAATTTTAAAAAGGGTAGTGTTAACGAACAGAATCTATAATAAACCATGGTTTCAGTGGTGAATTTGTTTTCCTTTTCTCTTGGAGTGTTTATTAGGCAGAATTTTATAAATACAAATTCAAGAAAACTAATGTAGTCCCTCAATAGAGAAAGAGGCACATTGTTTTCTGGAGTTGGGAAGATCTGTCTTTTTGCGGGTGAAGAGTTAGGGAGTGAATTTGACTAGAAGTTAAAAAAATAAGACAGGGCTAAGTGACATATGTCAACCAATTTGAATTTATTCACTATATGATCTGTTGACACAATATAGACAGAGATTTGAAGACTGGTACAAAGTTTAACAGAATTGTCAGTGTAATTAATTTTGTAAAAGCAGTATCTTCTTAAAGAGTTATTTTTATAATGTTTCATAATAAAATAGTTAGCGATAATGAGACTATTTGTGCCTTATATTTATCCTCTGAGGTACTTGGAGGATAAAATAATAACTAGTATAATAAGTAAATAAAATAATAACTATTCATATTTCAGTGAACATGAAACAGTTGTACCCTTGTAATGTGAAACTTTCAATGATTTAGCAGAATTTATTTTGTCTTTCAAAATTTCTACTTTCAGAATGTTATAATTTGAACAGATAATTTATGTTTTCCATAGTCAACTTACTACATATAGCAATAAATTATTTACATTGAGGAAGTTGTCCTAAAAAATATGTAGAAGTCATTCTTTTTAAAAATGACCTACAATGTTGGTAGAAGTTTGCTAAGAGGGTAGTTTCAGAGTAAGGTAAGAAAGGGTAGTTACACTACATCTAGTAAGTTTACTATCCCAGTAAATCCATTAAGCTCACGACTATTTTAACTGAGGCACCACCCACCAGAGCTTACTGTAGGTCTAAAAATGAGAGCAAACATCTTTTCTGGGCATCCTGAGAAAGCAGCCTCAGTGAATAAATCCCGCTGAAATTTGGACTCCCAAAGCTCCAGCAAGTCTGCCCTTCAATATTCCTAAGAAAAAGAAAATGCCATGTGGAATTAGACACAGAGCATCACAGTGAACCAAGACGTTGATCCTCGCCTTGTGAAATGAAAGTATTACAGCGAGTTGATCCATTACAAGTTTAATACATTGAGGATGGTATTTCAGTTAATTTTGTGTTTGCAAGAAGGAAAAGACTTTGACTTTTGTGGCACCAAGTCCCCTCAGACTTAAAAGTCACCTAGTTGTATTTTGCAGTAATACAGTAATCTGTATTTTGCAGTAATCAGAAAATTTCAGTGAAAACAGAGGAAATACATCCTCAAAATTATATTACAGAGCAAAATTTGGCATTAGACTACTAGTGAATATAATAAAGAATTAATCCTGACTACTCAAGAAACTCCTACCACCACTGGAAATGATAGAAAAGCTAGAATCTCATATGTTTTTGCATGTTGGGTACTTTCCTTTTTCTTAAGTTTAACAGATTGACATAATTATAAACTTATAATGACAGCTAGCAAATGAAGTAGAAAGAGGGAATTCTTGAGCAAAATTAAGTATTAAATGATATGTGCTTGAAACTTACTGTATAATCACAAGCAGACATGTCGTCTTAGGTGAGTAAAAAGGAAGATGTCTTAGTAGATGCTTATGTTCACAGGAATTAAGAAGACAAAATAACTCATGAGTATCCTACTAGGAAGAACACCAAGCTTACAAATATATGAAGCAGCCAAAATTACAAATTCAAATAGGAAACTTAAATTTTAAAACTACTTTAGGTCTGATTTGCAGTATGCCCTTATCTCTAAACGTAAGATACTTAAATATGAGGAAACATTTGGGGAGTACTAGAACTCTGTATTTTAAAATATTAAATTAACTTACTTAAGGTAATTTTAAATTAGGAGAAAAATGTAAAATAGTTTTAGTGTTAATGGATATAGTTCATACACTATAAAATTCATATGTTAAGCACACAGCTAAAAGACTGCAGTTATATTTACACACTTGTGCACCTCATCACCATTTTCATTACAGAAAACAAAAGCAACAACAAAGACCTTGTGGCTATTTGGAAACACTTCTCTGACCAATACAACCGATAATATGCTTTTCATCTTTATAGGTTTATCTTTGTAGATTTTTTGTATAAATAGAATTACAAACATACGGTTTTGCGGTAAGGTTTGTTTTACTAACCCTGTTTTTTATATTAATATCTGTTTTTAGCATACATAAGTATAAATTTTATAAAACAAAATCATTCAAGATTAAACTTGATTACTTTCCTCAACTGGCTATACTGAAAGGAGAAGCAAATATTTACTTGAGTCAATTATTTGCATGTGTAGTGATGTGCAATGTGTACACATAGGCAGTATAAAAATGTTCATTTCAGGATCTTTAATAAACAAGACTCAGTTCATTCCTTTTCTAAGGGGGAGCCATATGGAAAATCTTAGGATTGTAATCTTGGATTGAACACATGGTTCCTCCAAGCTCAAGTCGATGACAAACTGGGCACTTAGACCTACACCTTCCCAGCTGATACTCTGAGACCTGCAAAGATTCAACTGATTATGTTTTTTTAACTTCTAATTTATTAAATAAGATGTGGAGATACGTGATAACAAAGTTCCCTTGAAGTTTTATACCATTGTTATTATTATTATTATTATTATACTTTCAAATTCCTCCAGAGGACAGGATAAACTGTTGAATAAAAATTATAAAAAAATGTTTACCTGATTATTCAAGGTGAAAATTATCCTTACTAATACACATTGGGTATAAATTTTACAATTTCTTTTTCAGTTATACTGGTTTGTGCACTCACACTATATAAACAGGTGCTTTAAATGTAGGCATAAGAGGGTGTGGCCGGGGATATAGCTTAGCAGCCTAAGCGCCTGCCTGGCAAGCGCAAAACCCTGAGTTTGATTCCTGGTAGTCTCCCAAAATAAATGTAGGCCTAAGGAAATTCTTTTAGCAACCATGCTTAGAAATGGGAGAGAGGGATAAGAGAAGGAAATATTGGAAAATTGTACATACAAATTGTACACCTTTCCCTCTAAAATAAAAGGCTAGAGTAAGGCTTACATAATGAATTTATGTTCCACTGTATTCATTTTGTTAGCTGAGATGTAATATGACAAGACATGAAGTTCCATGCAGCAGGGGTTTATCCATGCATTATAGCTGGCATATTCCTTCTAACAATTGTGAACTCCTGTCAATTTTCCAGTGTGTCTCACTATTGAAGTTACTGTCACGTGAGTCCAAACAGCAGAGTGATTGCTCCCTCTCATGGTGAGCACATTCTGTATTCCCCCCCCCCCCGCACACAAACAGGTGCATGCCTCTCCCTGCACATCCTCCAGGGACCGCTCAGTGTGCTCTTGAAGGCTGACCTGCAGGAACCCTAATTTGTCTTTTGTTACCCTTCAACTTTTAAGCACCATACATTTATTATAAATATCAAAGAGGAATATAGTTGAGAAATTTTGAATAACAATGACATATTTTTCAAAAATTTTAATAAAAGGTGAAAACAAGGAGAAAATTACAGGCCACTGGAGAAAGGAAAGGGAGCAGTTTCTATTTCTTTCTTTATATCTTGAGTCAGCACCATTCCTAATTACTTCACACTTATTATTTGCTGCCCTTAATTTTTTGATTCTTCAAATGCTCATTCTCTATACCTCATCCTTCTTTACAGATGGCAAAGACAGTTTTATACTGTGTTTCTAAGATAACATCAGAGATGGAAGTTATATCTGAAAGTGTCATTTGGAATTATTCTCCATTCTTTTACAATGTATACATTATGCCTACATCCTATACTAAGTGAAAAGTTTTCTCATATGACTTATTTGATTTTTTTTACAGTCATGTCTCTTTACACTGTAATCTCTCTGAATGGCACTGACTGCATAAGAAATAAAGGACTCAAACTGCATAAGAAAAAAAGGGCAGTTGAAATTGTATCTAAAAGGATTCCAATGTACACGCTGTGTCATATTACAGCTATAACTATCTATCCTTTCAACTTTGGAGAGCATAAGAGATTTTGGTAAAGGCTTAGATTATGGTATCAAATTGATTGGTTTAAATACCAAAGTTCATACATATTAGCTGGGTAACCATAAATTATTTGTTAAATATTTCTAAATTATAATTTCTGATGCAACATAATTATGACTTCGCTATGCAAGTCACGGGACTGCTACGAGCACCGCACCTCTTGATGTAAGTGGAGTCACTTGTTACTGATCTCTTCTGGCCACCTACAAACAATGGCTAAAAATTCCAACAAAATGATTTAGTGTTATGCATTAATAAAATGTATGTATAGAGCTGAATCACATTTATTTCTAAACCTCCATGTGCACACAGATACACGCTACGCAGGCTCCTCACTGAGAAGAATGGTGACATGAAGGACTTTAGAGAGCAAACGCAAAGATCAGAAGCTGGTCATGTTTCTGAAACTCAATATGCTACACAAAAGAAATTAGAAATCAAAGTTATTTTTGATGAATTCAAAGTTTTGTTTCCTTGCAAAAATTGACTCCTAATTTGTGTGTGCTTGTTAAGAACCATCAAACCCCCTTGGTAAATTTCTTCAGAGATACAGAACAGTGCCATATTGTCTTGGTTACCTTTCCCTCATTGCTGGGACAAAATATCTGATGCCCAAAGTGAAGAAGGAAAGGTTTATTTAGCTCATAGTCTGTAGAGGTTTCAGTCCATATTCAACTGGCTCCAAGGCAGGGTGGCGCATGGCAGAGGGCAGCCATCCATAGTCATGGAAGATAGCAAAAGCAGGAACAGCAAAAACGAGGAGTGGCAGCAAGCAGCCCCTTTCTCTCCCTTACATACTACCCACCCCAGGGCGGGTGTAGCACTCACACCCATAATACCAGCCCTGGATCATGGATCAATCGTAAACTCTAAAAGCCTGCGCCATGACTACATGAGGCTTTGGGAGGACACTCAGACACAAACCATAGCAAATATTTTCATGATCCTACCTTCCTTAGATACTAGGATAACATTATCTTAAGGAATGACAAGTACAAATTAGTATAAGAAGACACAAAAGTAACAGTAACTAATTACTGTGTAATCTATGTGAACAAATTAGTACAAAGCCAAGATCAACTGACTCATTTGATAGAAGACAATAGAAAGTAGAATTTCCACTGTTAAAAGTTTTCAACTGCTATATGTAATAATATTGTTTTAAAACCATATATAAACAATGTCAAATTATAAATACAGGGTTGGGGATATAGCTCAATGGTGCAACACCTGTCCGGCAAGAGCAAGGTCCTAAATTAAATTCCCAGCAACCAAAAACAATTTAAATAGTTATGTATTTATATGCTTAAAATTACAAGCTCTGATATCTGATGGAATTCTTCCAACATCTAAAAATACCAAAATCTCACATCTAGGATACAGTAAGAAGACTGAATTAATTCAATTTTAGATGGTGAAGCCCATATTGAACCATTACTCATTTGGAAAATATGGTTGCCTAGAGCTTTTATTTTTGTTTGTTTGTTTTTGTTTTATAGCACTTTCAAATTGAGAACACTGTGTTGATTGGACTTTGGACCACAACAGAGATACAGATTAAAGACAATACTGAAGACTTAAATGGAAGGGGGAGTAAAGAAATTGAGCCTAACCAAAACAGATAGCAAGTTAAATATGTGTCTCAGCCTCGATTCTTGGATGTGTTTAAACAGTTGTTTCTGTCTATAGGATTAAGCTAGTCATCACATGTTTTTCATGATTTAACACATGAAGATGAGAATTTTTAAGACTTACTTAAAAACAGTGTAACCAGAAAATAGTAAAATCTTATTTCCAAAACGGCTGAGAACTACTTTAAAAAGCATTGACTGAATTCGCTATTAACAGACCCTGCTGAATAAACTTCCCATTGTTCCTAAGCTATAAAATAAAATCTGATTAAACCTAATGAACTACATAAAAGACCAATTCCTCATATATAAAACAACTTCAAATCAATGAAAAAGACGTTGCCATCAGCGGTGTCCATCCTAAGCTTGTAGTCACTCTGACAGCTGGAAGATTCCAGGTTGTGTATCCTGTGTTTCCCAAGTCATGGTTTTCTCCACCTAGCCCTAAAGCCTGTGGTTTTGTGAGTTTCCTCGCCTACTCCAGAAGCTTCACATACCACACACCCCAGGACTTGGTCACCGCCTTGGCCAACTAGTGTTCTTGCTCATGTTGATAGATTAGAAAAACAAACACACCACCACTGACTTCTGAGTTTGATGTAGGCAACAAAGTGGGGTTTCAAACAGACCTCTGGGTTTAACGCCACCACTTTCAGACTCTGACACCCCTGAAAGCCACACAGGCTGGTCTGGCTTCTCTTTACGGAGGCAGGGCTCCTGTGTTCCCTCCATCTGAACTTAAACTTTTCATGGGGTCTATGTCCAGCTGTGGCTGTCTCTCACCGAGTCCTATGGCAGGGTGCCAGCACAACCACGGTTCATAGACACTCTGCAGCTGCTTTGTGGCTTATCCCTAATTAACTGTTTCCCAGAATGGCTTCTGATTAATCCTTCTCAGATATTAACCCTTCTCAGGGCCCTGGCTTGGATTTCCTCCCTGACTCCAACCTGCCATGAGGAAGAAGTCACTTTCAGAGTAAAAGGCCACTCTGTTTTTGAAGTTTATAATAGCTATGGATTTCTCTTAGGGTAACACTGCCAGCCCGGTCTGCTTTCTCTTCCTTGTGCTACTGACCTCCAGGTTTGCTGTGCATTAGCAGACAGGAGTTTTTCTCCCTGGGAGCAAAGTTGAGTCTTCCAGACTGCCTGGTGATTTTTCTGCGCTGTGTTCTGTTTCTTCAGCTGCTCTGCAGTTCCTAGTGTCCCATCAGCTCCCTCCTAATTACAAAGCTTCATCTCTGTTCCTATTTGCTTCTCCTCAACAGATTCTTGTCTGCCAGATGTCCTGACTTTAATGCTGAAGAGGCTGCACTGTGCTGCCTGTCTCTGCTCTTCAGCCTTGCATCCCCTGAAAAAGTAAAACATTTATTCTGCTACGGGCCATGAATGTAACTTAACAAGAGGCAAACAGCACTGTTTGGGAATTGTTCTCATTTTGTCCTTGAAATGCATGAATCATTTTGTACAGTCATATTCCTTTCCAAAAAAATTGTTTTTCCAGATCATTGCTAGTGCACCTTTTACCACCCTGGCAATTAAGTTGCACTAATGCCTGTGTGTCCCATCTGCTAAATCAAATTGACTCCTTATTGTTCACCATGTTAGTGAGTGATTCAAAATAAAATCCCATTTATCATCAACATTCTTAGGTCAATCCAAGTATCACTGAACGGACTGGGTTGTCTGAGATGGAGACACCAAGAGGAGATTACTGTGTTCACACAGTGAAGTATCCCTTGCAAGAAAAACAAAACTGGCACATGAACAACATAGATACCTCTAAGGCATGATTTGTGTTCAACAGAAGACATTTAAATAAAATAATAAGTCCTGTGATATTTTATTTAAATGAAATACAAAAGTAAGAAAGAATATACACTGTATACCAATACAAATGAGATATTAATCTCTGGTCGTTTTTAAAAGAAGATCCAACAACTTTTAAATTTTAAAAGAATTTTTATATTTTGATAAACATAGTCAATTCACACACACATATATGAAAAAGAAAAAAAACTTCTGTGAATTTAAGGTTTGGGCATATTCCATCCATAAAAATGTTTTATATAATAAAATAAACAAAAATAGCTGAGTTAAAAATAAAAATAACAAGTTAAGCCATTTTAAATAGTATTCCAGACACTATCCTTCAACACTACTGGCAATTAAATAAACTTTTGGACATTATGCAACTGCTGCTAATTATTAAAGACCAGCATTTCTCTTTACCTCTTTACTAGATGATCATTTGTAAGCCCCTTAGGACAATTTCCAGCCTATTATATGTGCTATTAGCCAGTGGCTAATTGGGTTCTCCAGGCTCAGAGTAGACCTAAAGGAAAGGATCTCTAGGTTGACTCGGCTTAATAGGTATCTTGTAACTTGTTTCTTCATTTTCATACTGTTTTCTCTTTTAAATTTTTGAGTTTTATATTTTTTCTAATTTCACCTTACATGTTGCAATTTAATTAGAAGTACACTATTCTCATTAGTAAATTCCACTCAGTGGTTTCTTTGTAAAAATCATGACTCGGCAAATTATTTATTACATAATCATTGCCCTAGCACTAAAATCTTGATATAAAAATAATTTATAATTTAGGATGTAGTTTAGAAATCTCGACTCAGTATATGTGTTTGCATATATATTACCATTTCAATTTAAATGGAGAACATAGTCATCAAAAAATATCTAGGCATAGTTTCATATAACTAGAAAGAGCTCTGGTCTTCAAGGAATGTTTCTAAAGCTAGAAATATCAGGGAAACACATCTCTGACTTAATGACATTAAAAATAATGAAAACAGCCCCAGAGGTTGTATTTATTTAAAGACATTCTAAACATTAATTGAAAATTGAGTTTTAATGTTCCATGGTCCTATGAAAAATGCTGGTTGACATAGTTGTTCTACATTAAATTATCTCCTATGGTAATCAGCTTTCTTTTTCAGTGTTGTAGTGAACTTTGTTCTAAGAACTGGAAGGTTGCTTTTGAGTTACAACTCCTGTGTCATGAATACAGTTGCCTTCCCTGGAAATGATGTAGTGATAGGTAAAAATTAGAGGAAGGAAGGAGGAAGCACAAATGGGAAAGAAGGATGAAGAGAGGAATGAAAGGAATTTGAAAGTGAGGAGATAAAAAAGGAAACTTTTGAAAAGAAAAGCAGGAAGGAGTTTATACATTTATACACTTAGATGTTATTGCATATGCTATGTTTTGTCTTAGTAGCAGATTTTCATATATGAGCTGAATACAAATTTATTTTTTTCACTGTATATTTTATTTTACTAGAATTAAAGTTACTAGGAAAGATATTATTGCCTGATTTGATCCTCAAGCACTAGTTATATTGCTATTATAGGGGGATATTTTATTAAAACATTTCAGCCTAACTAAATAAAAACAAATAAGTAGTTGTGGGATAAACAAGTACCATTAAGTTTAAAATAACACTTGGATGTAGGAATTGTGAAAAGAAAAGGAATCTGCAAAAAGAAGGAAATGTCTGCAATACTTGCAAACAATAACTCACGGAGCACCTGGCTGGTGTGGAAGCTGAGGTAAAACAGGAGGAACGTAAGAGAAGCAGGCATCAGATAATCACTTCCTAACCAACCCTGTGGTCTGTGTTACTGCCGATGGGTCAGCCAGCATCCTCTGTCTCTTCATTTTTATCAATGTGACTGAAATCTCTCTTGGTTTCTTTCTAGTTTTCTTTTTATTTTCTGAACTTCTGATTCTTAACTTCTTTCAATAACTTATTTACTATTAAATAATTTTTAAATCACAATGCATGCTACACTATAACCAATTCTTTTAAATTGCTTAGAATACTAGAATCTGTTTGACACATATTCTTGACTTGCTCAGTATCCAGGAAAAAATCCTTCTTGAACCAGAGGAGCTTAATGGTCTTGCAGTATTGTTTCCAGTTAGGTTGTCCAAGGCATTATTATAGCTAATTGAAAATGGAGACAATTTCTCAAAACAGATTGGATATAATTTTCTTAAATTACAATAGAAGATAAATCATTTTAAGTGAAGCTATGAAAATACATAAATAGAATAGTAATAATTATGCAGAGAAAGAGATTTTTCATTCTCATACTTGGAAGGATGCTGCTTATATATTTCCCACTGGGGAGTAATGGAGTTGGGCTCTCGTTCATTGCTATAGAAAATAATTTAACATCATTTCAAAAGTGGAAGGAGGGTCAATGGACTCCAACCTGCAAAACCCAAAGAATTATTGTAGAAATTTCTTAGAAAAAGCACAGATAAACTGCGCTGAGCGGCAGCAGATTACAGAACAGCCTGGTATCATGTGCTTTATTGGTGCGTGTTGGTGCTGCCCTGCCCTTGCTTCCTCACCCTTCCCCTCCCGTTTCTGAATGTCCACCCTCTGGATTCCTGCCCTGCCTCCATTTCAGCTCTTTATTTGTTAATTTACATATGTTTGGGTCTTTTCATAGAGGAGAAATCACATGACATTTACCTTCTGAGAATCACTAATTTTACTCAAAATGCTAGTTTATACTTATACTCATTTTTCTTCTAATGACATAATATTTTTCTCTATGAATGAATAGTATTCTCTCACATTTACATTTCTGTTATCCATTGATCTGTTGGCAAGTATCTAGGTTTTTTTTATAGCTTTGCTACTGTGAGTAGTGCTGCTCTAATCACATTAGGCATGTGTCACTGTATTATGCAGTGCTTAATTCTTTTGGGAATATGCTTGAGTGATAGATATAGCTGGATCAAATATTTCTGTTTAGTCCTATGAGGAATTTCCACACTGTTTCCTATAGTTGTACTAGTTTGCATTCCCACCAACAGTATAAGAGAGTACTTTTTCCTCACATCCCTTCCAGCATTTGTTGCTTTTTCAATTCTTACTGGTAGCTTTTCTGACTGGATGAGATAGAATCCTGCTGTCATCACTTCAGAGTCTATCTTCTTAAACTGTTGCGCACAGATCATACAGTTTATTTTTCAGCATAGAGCTTTCTTGAAATTCCAGTAGTTCCATTTCTGTATTTCCAAAATCTAGCCAGTATGAGCATGAAAGATCAAGTTCTTCAAATTTGGCTTTATCTGGAGAAGAACACAAAGTTATCTTGCAGAATTGCAAAAACAATTGCTAAAATTCTCCTTTACACCTGCTATAATGCTAAAAGAATTCCCTGTAGATTTCCTGGTGGCTTGTAGGATTGTCTGCAAATGTAGAGTTCTCTAAATGCATTTTCAGATTTGGAAAATATTTCAGTTTATCACTTTTGGGGTCTCATTCAAACTACTGTTTTAAATATTTTGATATCACAAAACATTCTTTCAGCTTCTTTATTCATACATTGTAGTTTTTGTTCAGTATATTGTATTGTAAAATGTTTAAACCCTATGAGTTTGTTAACCCAGGCCGTATCAGTGAGCTATGGATGTTTCTGCCTTTTTCACACAGAAGCAGCCTAATTTCATCCAAGCAGGCTATCGATCTCACCAGGGCTCATTCTCCACTCAGGCACCATTATTGTACATAAGTAAGGCATTACACTGTTCTTGAACCTCATTGAAAAATGCTTGAAACTGTTGAAAATTAACAGCATGAACCATTGTATCATTCACCATTTTTGTGAGATTACAAAAATGGTAAATTACTATGAGGAAAT
Organism: Dinomys branickii; assembly: GCA_004027595.1. Classification (NCBI taxonomy): domain Eukaryota; kingdom Metazoa; phylum Chordata; class Mammalia; order Rodentia; family Dinomyidae; genus Dinomys; species Dinomys branickii. Next base: position 58,756 of record PVLD010007292.1, on the reverse strand, counting down.
CTATTTTATTTTTGCTAATTTCCCTTGCACAAATAACCTCTTGGTGTAAAATACAATGAAACTGAGTGACTGGATGATTGTCTTCTTTAACAAAGAACTGTATAAACCAGATTTGCCCCTACTATACACGGTGTCCTGTCACTAGTGAGGAAAACACTTTTTCTGGTCTTATGTCTTGTGACAAAAATCCTACATCACAGAATTGTAGGTATCTAGTTTTTGTGTTCTTCCAGGAAAAGATGCCAGTTTTACCTGCTCTTTTCTCATGATGTCATCAGCATCTTAAAGTAAAATTACTGCTATTCTTGTTTTGTCACTTGTGTCTAGATGTCCCCCCAAAGCCTCATGCAGTCATGGGGGAAGGGGCTTTTTAGATGTGCTGGGATCTAGACTGTCTGGTGCTGGAATCATGGGTGTGTAAATACTAAATAAGTCCACTGATTAGTTTGGCAGAGTATTGGCTAGGAAGGGTGTGAGTACCGCATCCACCCTAGGGTGGGTACCCTGCATAAAATATAACGGAGAGAAAAAGGGTGAATGTGCTTTTGCCTGCCTGCTATTCAACCTTGCAGCCAGTCAAGTACGGAACGAATCCTCTATAAACTATGAGCCAAATGAGACCTTTCCTCCTTTAACGTTGGGTGTCAGATATTTTGTCTTAGCAATAAGAAAGCTAACTAAGACACCTTGTATGATTATTTATATCTGTGCTTTTATCCAAAAACGTGGAGTAACAGGCTGCCTTTTGTAAGTCAGGGGTGAGCTACTGACTAACATCAGTTGTCATGCACAAGACTTGATCTTTAACAGTATTTCTGCTCAGTGGCATCTCAGAGATGCATTGCATACTTTTACCCTTGTTTGGAAAATCATTAAAATGACAATTACTTCCCGAAAACATGACTGTTTTAATAAAAATCCCCCTCAGGGAGGGCTTACCACGTTTTGCTGTGCACAGTGAAATTTGAAAGCTGGCAGTTGTCAGATGATTTGCTTTAGAAAGATAGTTGCAAAAACTAAGACACTGGGAGTGATATTTCCTCAGTATCACAGATTACATAATTCTTTCCTATTGTGTTTGGTCCCTCCAAATGACTCTGTATAGTACCCGTGGAATTATCTTCCAATATCTGTTTTCAGGGTTTTTTCTTTTTCCAATGTAATCATTTTTGGTTGTTCAAGAGTTGGAGTCTACAGAAACACAAAATTCCAATAAAACACAATGAAGCATCCAATGCAAATCTATCCCCATACCAAAAATAACTAGCACTATTACTTAATACTAAGGAATTGGGTATTTTCTGAATTAACAATCTATTTCTGTGATTCTCAGATGGTGTTCTTGAATTAGTTGATCACCAGCGAAAGTGGGCAATGTTCCACTGACAAGTACCTTTGTTCTGAAAAAGGCACTTGAGTGCATTTCCTATCTTGTTGGGCTTCTGCTCTAATTATAGCCAGTCCTTGCTCTTGTTTTTATAAATTCTTCACAAACAACTCAATATGATGCTGTAGATTTAAATATATCAGAGGGACATGACAACATTACTAGAATCAATTTCTCAATTAGAACATTTCTTGGATAAATCTTAGATATTAAATTTCAAGTTTTCATAAGAAAACCTGAAAGCTAATATCGGTATTAATAAAAATGAAAGTATTAAAACTCACAGCCAGTCCAAACAAACATATCTCCTTGGCAGTGCACTGACTGGCCATGCAAAAGCTCTGACAAGCAGCAGCTGAGGAGTCATGGCTTGTGACATTTCCTGGTACTCTTTCTGTGGGACAAGTCTCTATGTGTGCTGATATCCAGTGCTATGTTCAGGTGCTGCGGCAGTGCTGGGGCAATTTGGCTCAAGTGCTGATACAGAGGGCCCTGTGTGCCTGTGAGGCACTCCTGCCATAAGTTTGCCACCACTGATTCATAGTGTGTCTCCCTGGAAATTATAGTCCACACTTCTGCAACAGATGAGATAGCTGGCTCTGCGCTGTCACTCCAGCTGGCTGCCGCCCCCGTTTCCCAGGCTGTGTGTGCCGCAGCCTCCATGACAAGTTCTGTTCCTTCCTTCTCTCCTGTCACTGGTATGCTGGGCTCCCAGCCGTGGTGCATTTCTCCCTTACGGTACACATTTCTCAGTCTCTCTCTGGCCCATGATCTTAGTGGCTGTCTTGGTTACTTTTCTCTCACTGCTGAAACAAAATACTCAACACCCCAAATGAAGGAAGGAGAGGTTTATCCAGCTCACAGTTTGTGAAGGTTTCAGTCTGTAATCAGCTGGCTCCAAGGCAGGATGGCAAGTGGCAGAGGGCAGCCGTTCAGGGTGGCAGAAGACAGCAAAAGCTGCAAGTGCACAGGCAGGGGAGAGCAAGTCTCTTTTCCTCCCTTATATCGCAAGCAGCCGCCCCCACCCAGGGCAGTGCAGCACTCACACAGTCTCCATGCCTTCCTCTTGCACAGGCGCAGGCTGAACACAAAGTAAGGACCTTGGCCCCCTGTTGAGCCACTTAGTTAACCTAAACTTCTCAGGTCGGTACAATGAACAGCATCCTACAGTGTAAGGGGGTGTCCTTTTCACCCAAGGATGTAGAAATTCTGAGTCACTTAGTTAAAGCTTCTAGACTCCTTAAGTTGGTACAGAGTACTGATCATAACAGTGATATTGGGGTAGAGAGAAAGTAAACTCCAACTAGCACTGATTCAACATTCTTTCTCCATCCCTCCTGTGAGACAGTTGCCTCAGTTCCCCAGACATGCCTGAGGCACATGGTTCCTACTCTGCACAGTGCTGATGGAGAAGATGCGAGAGGCAGGCAAGAGCCCAACATAGACCTTTCAGAACCTCTCTCACCACCCTCTGTGCTTACCACATCTATCCCTAGCTTGGTCCCCAGCGTCACTGTGCATGTCAGGTTCAGTGCCCCCTGGCATGGAGACTTATAGCCTTGTCCTAGTCCTCTATGTTTCTTGCTGTTACCAAACATTCCACAGCACATGGTATCATGGGTGCCCTCTCCTGTGTGAGATTTCAGTCACCAGGTCCCAGCACCTCAGCGGGATCCCCGATTGACTCAGTCTGCTCTGCCTTTGGCAGGGGCCAGGGCAAACACGAGGCTGGCTTCTGCTTCAAAGGCCTATTCCTACACTCAACAAGGAGATTCTATTTATTCATTCCTTTGAATTTTGGCTGGCTTACTGATTGTTTTGACTAGCAGAACATGGTAGAAGGAGCATCCTCAAATTTCTAAGCTTAAGCAGGGGGATCACATGAAGAGAAAGGTCCTGAAGAAGGAAGGAGCGCATAGTTATTCCCCAGCTGATGTGTGAACCGTGAGTCTAGCTATGTTAAGGTACTACTTGTCCAGTTGACCAGTTCAGACAACACCATTTGAAGAAGAGTTGGCACATCCCCTCAGAAATAGTGCACAAATTCTGCAATTTGTTGGTTGAAAAGGCGGTCCCTGTTATATCACTGTAAAATATTACACAACATTGCCATCCAAAATTAATAAGGAATATAGAAAACATGCTATGGGCTATTTTAACTCTGTGATGATGCCCCCCTGCTGCACCACCCTGCCTTGGAGCCAGAGATTGGGAACTTAAACCTCTACAAACTGTGAGCTGAGTTAAACCTTTCCTCCTTCAACTTGTGGATGCTGAGTATTTTGTCTCTGGAATGAAAAAAGCACCTAAGACGGTCTTAGGGGCCATAGAGAGGAACATGGACATTCTGATCTATTGACAAAAAACATTCTGCATGGTTACTGTGATAAAAAATAAATATGTTCATAAGACCCTTTGTTAGTACCTTGGAAATTTTTAGGCCACACCTAATAGAATCTTTAAAAGAAAACAAAACTTGTAAGAGTCTTGCAGAATTTGTTGCCTATTAGCAAGGTACACTTAAAAGACAAATAAATTATTGATTTGGCTTTGGAATATGAGTTAGACCTCAAAATAATTTCTCATAAATGTGTAAATTTCAAGAGAATTACCCTGGGAAATTAACTTCTATGTGGCCCAGAAAGGAAAAAGAGTGAAAGGGGAAGAGTCCAAAAGGCTTTTAAAGACATAACAAAGGAACTGGTTTCTAAATGGACAATAAACATTTGAAAAATTGTTCACTATAATAGTTAATAAAGGATAGGTAATTCAAAACTGCAATTAAACACCACTTCATATAATTGGAGTTATAAATACAAGATTCAATATTTGAATGATTGGTGACAATGTGAAACAGCCATTTCCCTCATGTTTTGATAGCAGGTTTATAAAATATAGCAACTACTATGAGAAAGTCTGGCTATTTCTCAAGCAGTTAAAAATATTCTTACCCTATGTTCCAGCTGTCCAGCTCACAGGTGTGGGTACTAGAGAAGTGAAGATATGACTATGGAACGACTTGGACAAAAATGTTTTTGTTAGTTTTAGCCAAGTTTCCTCCTAAACTGGCAGGAAAAGACTCATTAATTACGTGATTTTTGTATACATTTCTGGAAAATTAAATAGTGATAAATCTTAAAAGCTTTATGCAGAGTTGAATAAACCAGACACATAAACATATATGTTGTACATTTTTATGTATTTTGTTAAAACACTCAAAAACATTGATGGAAACATTTTATAATTTGATTTTGTCATCATTAATTTGCAGTATAAAATTTGTTTATTTTATTGCTTGAACATTATAATAGTAAATTTAAGAAAAATACTATTTAAAAGCTGCCATGTGAATTAATATTGAGAATCTGTTTATATTTTTGGAAATTATTCCTTCATGCACATTTGGACATTTACTTTAATTATTTCACAAAGATTAGGGAAACACCCCTGTGCAACTATCCTTTTTAATTAGTAGAAAATCATTTTTTAGAAATGCTTTACTTTGATAAATTCAAGAATAACTAGTCATAGAAGGGATTTGAGAACTCCTTAAATATTTACATTGAAAATTGTCCAAAATATAAGTGAAATGAAGAGCTAGATATAATTTATTTATAAGTGACATTAAAATGTCACTTGGATACATACATTAAAAACCACTTGGATACACACGTTATTAAAAACTTACACAAGAAATTGATACTTTCCCCTGGTATAGCATAGTGATGGGTTATATTCTCTGATGGGAAAATTTCTCATTGAATTTACTTTTTCTACTTTAAAAATAATGTTAAACAACATTTTTGTGCAAAAAGAGACCATAGATTTAAAACAGCAGTTTGTTTTCTATGTGATTTGTTTGGAAAGAAACAGCTGTTTTGTTTGACTCGTCATGTTATTAATTTGTACTGGAAGTCAGTTATTTCTTCTGAAGTCTTAGGAGTTAGTCATGATTTCTCTTTCATACGTTATATATATGAGCAATTCCAAACATCTTTTCTATGGAAAAACATGTTCCCCTATCTCTGCCTTATAAAGTCCTCCAGCTAAAATGGATTACCCTCCATCTCTTGTATATAATGCTGTTAAATCTCCAACGCAGTATTCAACGTGACTTTCAGATAGAATGTGGCCTCAATGTAATTACACACTGTAGGCAATGACTAGAGTCTACATCCTGGTCACACCTACCTGTCTCTGTTGCTACACTCTACTTTTCCACCACCTACACACCTTCCTCTCACTACCATGGTTTCCTTTTTGGGTCTCATGCACTAGCTCTTTTTCTGGTTTTAGTTTTATTCTTACTCTAATTAGTTGCTTAGGCTTGTGTTTTACCTCTACAGAAGGACTCTTCAAACAGCACCTTCCTGCTAGCAATCATTCCCCAGCATATCACTTTGTTGCATTCCTTCTTTTTCTGGCATTTTATTACTTTCTATGCTCTTTATCTATTTCTTCCACTAGGATGTCCAAACCCTGAGACCACACATCTTATTCTGTGTATCATAAACACTGCCAAATATTTGGACCATAAATAAACCATCCAAAGGGTAACACTCTAAACTGTCACATGAAGGAATACATTACCAATATCATTTGCAAGGAAACATTTGAAGAAGTTTGTGACATTTTCCCAAGAAAAGCAGTGATCACGTACAGATCACAGCCTGCAGTCTGATCTTCTGAGCTCTACTCCTTTGATATTATCACCATGACCAGAAGCCTTGCACAATGACCTGGGGAACTTAATCTGATACACACCTCTTAAAATACACAGACTTGCACACCAATATGCGTGTCTTTTATATAATGCTGTGAAGTCATCTAAGTTGATAAACTAGGTGGTGGGGTTTTGGATGGGCTATCTGGGGATAGCTAATGTCTCAGTTATTACTTTTAAGTAATTCTAAAGCACTACAGTAAATACTGAGTGCTGGGATCCCAGTGAAGACCCTTATTATGTAAAAAGAATATCTAAAATGAAAACAAACTATAAATAAAAACAAAATATTTTGCATTTCCAAGAGATCTCTCTCTCTCTGTCTCCCTCCCTTCATCCTTCTACCCCTTCCACTTCTTGAATCTGTTCACACGGCCATGGTTACACGTATTCTTGTTCTTTCGCCTTTGCTCCTACTTTTTCATGGGGTCTTTTCATTGTTTTTTCTGCCCTGCTCCAGTTATATTCTGTGACTTTCTCTTTTAGGACTTATGCTGGAGTACACTTTCACACAAGGAAAATGGTACGTGCTTGCAGTTACTTATTTTCAGCACAGACTCTAATGGGAGGAAATTTGCTAAGAATATTGTCTTTCTTTACCCCTTTCGTTCACTTTTCATCATTTCCTAATGTACCCTTGGCTGAACTGGGCATAAAGCTGAATGAAAGTATGTGTGACTGGGTTGTTTTTGTTTTGTAAAATTAAGGATTGTTGCTTTAATTTTAATGTGGCTGAGGAATGCAAACTTTTATTTTAATGTATAACAAAAAGATTTTTAAGATTAAATATTTTCTTATATATTTTACTTAATTAAGACATAGAAAGAAGTACATACACCACATATCACAAAAAATACATAGCTTCTAATACAAAGATCATAATAAATTATTTCTTCTATTTGAGAAGACACACCCCCAAACTGGCCTATAAAATACAAGCTCTATTACTTAGGTACATTTATTCTTGAAGAGTCTTTTCGAGTGTAACACATTTTATCTAACTCTTCTACATAACATAAAAATATATGCAGATACAACTTAGCTTAGTATCATTTTTAACTTTTTATTTAAAATCATTGGCTTTTCAGCGTATATAATTTTTTTTTTTTGCGGTACTGAGGATCGAACTCAGGACCCTGCGCTTGCTAGGCAAGCGCTTATTCCACTGAGCTATATCCCCAGCCCAGTGTATATAAATTTTATAATAATAACTAAACCAAATCTTCCTCAGGTTTACTCTTGTCATTATGCCTCATCATACCATTTGTCAACTTTTAAGCATAAGAGTCATTCAGTTAACCCTGCCACTGACAAAATATCCTATTCAAAACCATAGCACAACCCAGTTTTAAGTACCTCCTATTTTAATTATTTACTGTGTAGAACGATCATTTTTTCTTTGTCTGCCTCCAGTTGACATTCCATGAATTCCCACTGGAAAGACTCTACAGGCTTAGTGTAGTTATAAACCCCAAGGCACATTCTTTATTGAATCACAGATTAGAAGAGCAAATTTCAGAATTTAGGATGTTCCAAGATATGAACATCCATTTAAGGATGCCTAGAATTATCACTGTATTATCCTTTCATCAGATAGAAGAGGATAGTTATTTGTTTGAGAGTAGTTTTGGATTCCTGGCAACATGAATTTTGTGGTGAACTTTTATATATAAGAAATAGGGGAAAAGGAGAAATAGAAAAAATCATACTGTTCATCTGGGACATCTGTTACCTTGAAATTCACATAAAGAGAAAAATTTAGAAAAAATGTAAGATTGAGCCTTAAAGTTTTACCCTATGCTTCAAATATACTTCCTTCCAGACATGATGCCTACTGTTATTCTAAAGAAGCTAAAACTTTTAATTACACTATAACTAAAAACTGAAAAAGGGTGATAGCTCTGTGAAATTCATCACTCGATTGAAAAGTAAGTATTATATAGACACCTGGATCTCATCCCCATCCTAAATTATACACAGAAGGTGACATGATTGTGGTAAGTCAGAAGGGAGTCACAGAGAATAACTTCACTAATTTTACACTTTTGTGAAACTACACTGAGATGGAACAAGTTTTTTGTTTTTTGCATGTGATCATAGCAAGGCTAAGCTTTAGGGATCCTGAAACAAAATTGACCTCGTTCACAAACACTGAAATTATATGAGAAAATCTTTACATCAGCACTTCTTTGAATGCACAAGTTCTTACCCTGGGAATTTCTCAGATTAAGCAGTCATTATCTCCTGCAATTTAATCCTAGGGCATGAAAAAACATCTATGGACATAATGTCCATTTGTATCTTTTACTAAAACTAGTCACTGAACATTTTCCCTCTTAGTTCATTTTACATAGGTGTAGGCTGGCTGTTAGTCATCTGATTTCATTTCAGCATCGACCCTATGGAATAGAAAGAGTGAACATATTATTTCTCTTGCATGAATTAAAAACTTCATATTTTAAAGACTAAATAACTTGCTTAAATTTATACAGTTACTTTATTGTTGAAATTGTACCTTAATTTCTAACACTTCCTAAACAAAGAATATATCTATTACATTGTGAACACTGTTTCAAGCCTTGGAATATTTAAGAATGAATATTTAGGGATTGTTTCATTTAAGTGTCATAAAACTTTCCTAATATTCTGTGTAGTTCAATGCAAATTCATATAAATCTTCATCAATGTTAGCATCTGTGGAATATTCTTAACATACTTTATTCAGGTCTACTATTTCACAATTTTTAGAAATGCATAAGGGTCTGTTTTAATAATCAAAAGCATAGAATCAATACAGTATCAAGATACTTCCACTTGAAAGCTTATGCTAAGTTTATTCATGTTGATAGGAATGGTATTAATGAAATTAACACAAAAGTTAGTCAATTCATTTTAATCAGGATAAGTTAGACACAGGTGAAATGCATGAGAGATTATGAAGCTATTAACAAGTGATTTGGACTGAGGAAGTTTCAAAGAGGATAATATTCAGGAGGAAGCCCCAGGACGGAAAGCTGATGTGAGCATCTTGGATTTGTAGAGTCCAGTGTGTGTAACACATACATTGTGTTCACTTATCTTTCAATGAGTAAAACAGTCCATCATCTTGGAGTCAATGGAAGGAAGAAGATTTAATATAATACATTTGTATATACTAGAGAACAAAGTGAAAAATTCTTAAGATTAGGAAATATGTAGAAAAATGAGAAGAGGGAAAAAATAAAGAAGAACAAAAGGGAGGAAAGCAAGGGGGTAAATTGGGAGAAAAATGAAAAGGAAACAATGAAATTAAAAGCAAATGTAGAAGAACATGTGCACACGCAAACGTAAATGTGAAAACTGACTAAGCAAGAAATGGGAGAATGATGAGAACTAGAAGTAAAAGGAAATGAATAGAAAATAATCAGGAAGTGATTTGCTAAAACAGTGATCCTGTCCTCAAACCTCTGCCACCAGGAACTGGACTGATAGCTTCTTAGGAATGAAGGTATGGCCAGCAGAAGCTTGTGTGACTGAAATTTGTGAGACAGAGAGGGAGGAGTAGCTTGCCCATGTATCTTCTGTGCCAGATGAGTCTTACTTCATTTGAAAGAAGGAGATTTAGAGTTGGTGATAAACTCTCAGCTTTCATCTCAGCTGACTAACAATATTACTTTACCTTATTTAACTGGAACTAAACATTTGTCTCTCTGAGATCCATCATTTTGAGTGCCTTTTTGTAGGAGTTATTTTTGTATAGAGGAATGTCCACCTGGCACACGCTTCTCTTCAAACTCTGTGTAAGCAAAACTTGAGAATCACTAGGACAAAGGATACAAACATGAGGGCAGAGAACGGGCTAAAGAGATTAAGTAGTATGGAGTTTAATCTGTTAGATGGCGGGGTATAGAAATATACAGCAAAAAATAAAAGCAAAGGATAAGAGAGACTGTAAATGGCAGGTGCTCCAAATGTTTTGGGATTAGGAACTCAAAGCAGCATGAGATTGCTAACTGTAGGTTAATAACTAGAATGCACAAATGTAAGAATAGAAGAGAGAGCTTCACAGTTACTTTCCTGGGAAACATTTCTTCAGGTAGAGTGAAATATGAAGGAAAAGGTCAACAAGGGTGTAAGTAGATCGAAACAGGAGACTCTGATGCTAATTTGAAAGGCACCATAGACTGTTTTTTTTGTTTGTTTTTCAACTTGTATTTACTCAATATGTGTGTTCTAATGCCAATGTGCATGTGTATTTGAATATACAAATATATTCTCACGACTTTTAAGTAGTTGTTCATGACATTTGGCTGTTAGTTCTATTACTAATCATATAAAATAAATATTCAGATATTTCTTTATAGGTGTGATGTAAAATGCAATGTATTGTTTAAATGCCCCATGGCTTTCTCTAGGCACTTTTAACTCTTATTTTTCCTTTAATTTCTCTCCCCATTATCTGTTCCTACTTCCTTTAATTTCAGAAGTCATTAATAATTCCCATCAATTGTGGGCAAGAATTTAATCTCATCCTGGTACCCTACCCCACGTTCACTAGCACTGCTGAAAAGCACTGACAGCATCAATACACCATGAAACTCACCATTGAAAGCATAAACGTCAGTGGCTGGGGTGTCCTTGCAGAGTGGAGGAAGAGTCAGTACAACACGATTCTGCAACATTTTCATCACGCTGAGTAGAAACCTCATGGTCACTGTGTCAATCTCATCTTCACCCTTAGCACTCAGCAACCACTACTCTACTTTCTGCCCCCCTAGATTGTCCTTTTCTAGAGAGTTTCTTAAATTGTGTTTTGTGATCACCTCCTCTCATAGGGCACATGTTTGAAATTCATCCATATTTCAGCATACATAATACTTTATTGTTTTTTACTGCCAAATTGTATTCTATTGTATCCATAGCATTTAAAAATAAGTATGGTATTTAATTAGAAATCCAGGGTAACAACTGCATATGTTGCAGTTTAGTAATATGTCTAACTAATGATATATTCTAACTTGTATTTTAAATCAGATAGAAATATGCATAGCCTTATAAGCCTGAGTACCTATGAAATGTTTACACAGCTATAATAAAATATACAAGAAACCAATAACAAAGCAACATTTTTGCAAACACCTTATAGTAATAATGATAGACATTCCACTGTTTTGATATACCACAATTGATTATCTTCTGTATCACCCTTCTTAAGGATAAGAACATTCTTTTTGGAGACTGGTATAGAGACTAAGCCTTAATTCTTGACTTCTCCAACATGAATATAATTCTCATTGAGACAAAGTTACAGCCCGGAAAGGGTCAGTATTTAGATAAACTGTATCATGATTTCCTATTTAAAAGCCTAAAAACTACCAATCATAAAAACACTAATAATTTCCTAATCAGTTTATATCTTACTACTAGTTATTTATGCTGAATTTTAAATTATTTTTAATGAACCCCTGCAATGCATAATTACATTCATTGTGGGGAGCTGGTAATGTGCATAACACATAGTAACTCTTTTGTTTTCCCCTCTCCCTCCATCTCTGGATCTCCTCCCCATCTCCAAAAGATCTGTCTCCCTGTTTCCTATCATCTACATTTTATTTTGCTCTTGAAAGTATTTATATTTTGGGTTTTGTATGTAAAAGAAACCATGTGATATTTAGCATTGTGTGCCTGAGTGATATCACTTAACATTATGGTCTTGAGGTGCAGCCATGTTTACAAATGACTTAAATTTATCCTTTTTTTTAACCTAATAAGTTTTTTTTTGTACCAGTAATCAAACTTACAGCCTCATACTTACCAGGCAGGTGCTGTGCCACTGAACTATATTCCTGACACTTAATAAGTTTCAAAAGAAGAATACACACCCATTCTCTTATTTATCATTTGTTGATGAGAGTAAAAAAAAAAGTATATTCATTGTGAATTTAAAACAATTGCTATTAATTTACTTTTGTCATCTTTCAAAACTGTGTCTTAGTATATATGTTCTGCCTAACCAAATCCACTTCTGCTATCCTTTAAGTCTAATAGTTGAGTGTGTCAAAATCTTTTACAAATGCTAAATGTTGCATTTTCCAAAAGTTTTTGTGAGAAAGACATCAACTGGCTAAAATTCTGAGATATTAGGTAAACCACTGAGACACAGTACTGATCTGGATTTAAGAGCAGGATGTAGAACAGATGAAGGATGGGGACCTAGCCCGAGGTATAACTAGAATACTTCCAAGTTACTTGAAATGTGTCGATCTTACCTGAGATGTTGATAACCTGTTTAGAGTAAAGAATGCACAAGGGCACCAGAGCAGAGAAATGGGATGGAAATAAGTTATTCACAAGTTCAGCAAATATAAAGAAGACTTGCAGCCAGGAACTGTGGATTCTCTAGGGATTAATGGAAACAATCTTACAAAAGCCCTTTGTTCTGTGGGGCTGAAAATAAAAACAGTATTTACTCTGAAAATCATGAACTAGGAGCTGTCACTAACTGCAAAAATGAGCCAATAAGGGTAATATTAATAATGGTCATTTTCCTTTAATCAAGAATTTTTTCATCTACTGCAAGCAAATTATGCAAGTCCTACATTTATAGAGGAGCTCATATCTAATTGTTTATAAAAGTGTAGTTAGATGGACAGTATGTAAATGAGATATCAAGAGAAAGAAAGAAGAATTAACTTAGGAAATAGAGTTATGTAATACAAGTTGTATTAATTTATGGTAGTTTTTGTGGTAGCAATTTTTTAAAAATTAGAGATGGCACTGCTAAACTGACAAAATGTTTATAATAGGTAACTATTTGTTTTTTGTGATTATTCATACTGAGAAGGAATGAAGACAGAGAACAGCACAGTGGTGACAGAATTTGTCCTCCTTGGTCTGACCCGGTCTCAAGATACTGAACTCTGCATCTTTGTGTTAGTCTCAGTTTTCTACCTTGTAATTCTCCCTGGAAATTTTCTCATCATTTTCACCATAAGATCAGACCCTGGACTAAATGCCCCACTCTACTTGTTCCTGGGCAACTTGGCCTTCCTAGATGCAACCTACTCCTTCATTGTGGCTCCCAGGATGCTGGTGGACTTCTTTGCAGAGAAGAAGATAATTTCCTACAGATGTTGCATCACTCAGCTCTTTTTCTTGCACTTTCTTGGAGCAGGAGAGATGTTCCTTCTCGTTGTGATGGCCTTTGACCGCTACACTGCCATCTGCCGTCCTTTACACTATCCAACCGTCATGAACCCTAAAGTCTGCTATGCATTCCTCTTGGCTCTGTGGCTTGGGGGCTTTGCCCACTCCATTGTACAAGTGGCCCTTATTCTGCACCTGCCTTTCTGTGGCCCAAACCAGCTGGACAACTTCTTCTGTGATGTGCCACAGATTGTCAAGCTGGCCTGTACAGATACATTTGTAGTAGAGCTCCTCATGGTCTCCAATAGTGGCCTGCTGAGTGTTCTGTGCTTCCTGGGGCTTCTGTCCTCCTATGCTGTCATAATCTGCCATGTTCAGGGGCAGTCCTCAGAAGGGAAGAAGAAGGCTATCTCCACATGCACCACCCACATTATCATTGTGTTTCTCATGTTTGGTCCTGCCATTTTTATCTACACTCGCCCCTTCCAGGCTTTTCCAGCTGATAAAGTGGTTGCTCTCTTCCACACAGTCATCTTTCCTCTGATGAACCCTGTGATTTATACACTTCGTAATCAGGAAGTGAAAGCTTCCATGAGAAAGCTGTTAATCCAACACAGCATTTGTTAAATGGAATAGAAGAAAGTAAAGCTAAAATGAAGAAGGTTCAATCATAATTAAATACATTATTGCTTCATCATATACTAAATATATCAGTCATTTACATAACACTATATATTTATAAAGAACTTCTAATTTTAGGGCACTGTCCTAGGCACATAAAGAGACAAGTAAAAGTACAGGTCTCAGGATCACATTTGAGAGGATTAATATAGGTGAAACTACTGGGACAAAAACAGTACCAGAACGTTCTCAAGTAGGTCAAAATAATATTGTGCTAGATATTAACTAGGCAGGTGATAATGATCTTTCCTTTGTCTATCAAGTAAAGTCTTCTGGCCCAAACCAACTGGTCTTGTGTTGTTCAGTTATTATCAAAATGATTTGAAAGAAATAACTATGCAACTACGTGGAAACAAAAGTTATGTGAAAAAGATGATACAAGTATGAAAGATTTTGTGAGCTTTGTGCATGTGAAGATTAGAAAGATGCTCAGGGTGCTCTACTGGAGTTACAGGGTATACAACTAGCAAGAACTGAATGTAGAGAATTTGGAAGGACAAGTCTTAAAGAGAATTTTAGGCAGTTGTATGAAATTCAACTTATACAAAAATTAAAGGACACTAAGGTAATTAAACTGAAGAATAAATGTCAATATTTCCTACTTGTTTTAAGGTGAAATACTCTCCACTTTGTGAAGAAATGATGACATTGCATAGTAGAAAGACTCATGTCAAAATTTTTCATGTATACTTAAAGAATTATTTTCCTAAATTTCATTTACTAGCATCACTGAGCTGCAGTTACTAGATTGAGTAACCCCTCCTCAGTTGTAATAGCCAAAAATATCTACATATAATGCAAGTGCCTGTTAGAGGGAAAGTTTGTCTTCAGTTGACACAACTAGGATTAAGATGATTAATAACAAGCATTGATTTTATAGTCAGATGATGAACTTCATTTCACAAGAGTAATATAATCTAGAGCCTACATAACTTATGACTTTTTATAAAAATATCTAGAATTAAATTACGTTTACTTTGACTATTAGAAAAAAAGAAAATATTATCTATATAAAGGGAAAAATCATCGATATTCACTTAGAGACTAGCCACAAGATGAAAATAATTGGTAGTTATATTAAAATAATAATAATTGATGTATTGAAGATAGTAGAAGATAGTAGAAGAAAATGACAGGCAAATACATAAAGGGATGTCAACAGGGAAGTGGAGCTCTTCAGAGTCAAATGAAAATTTTATCAATTAAAAGTGTTAAAATTTAAAATTTATATCTAAATTGAAAATTATGTGAAACACATTAAGGTGAATTAGAAATTAAGTTGATAGAAAATATTTCAATTGAAATGCCAATTGAAAACACAAGAAGAGCACTAAAGATAGGTAAATGTAAAGGAAACAGCTAGCTTATTTGTAATTCAAGTGCAAGTCCAAATATACAGAATGAGAAAATTGAACATATAAAGAGAACTTTCAAAAACTGATAAAAGATATTAACACAGATATACCAAAACTCTGACCCAAAGCAGAAGATATTAAAAATAACCCACACACATCACAATAAGACCGCCAAAACACAATGATGAAGATGGAGGTTTAGCAACTAAATAAGGAAATGCATTGATCTAAAGTATTAGTAAGGCTAACAGATCTTTTCATAAAACAATTTGCATATCAGAGGGCAATGAAAGTTAAAAAAGAAAGGAAATACAAATCACAAATTTGTATGACAATTGAAAAGTCTTTTAATTGAAAGTGAAATACACTTTCAGATAAACAAAAATTAGAAAGTTTGTGGCTCAAAATTTGTCCTAAGTAAATATTAACAGTAGATCTCTGGATAAAATAAAATAATTTGGTGGGAAATACTAAATTCAAGGAAACAGTACAGAACAAATAAACTGTCCAACAACTTATTATATTTAAATATGTAGACATTGAATATTAACTGTACAGAAATATGATTTTTACCAAATATATGTATACACTACATATATAGTGTAAATGTACATATAGTGATAGTGTGTGAGTATATATCCATATATATCTGTATATATCAATAAGCATAAACAATAAAGGATATAGCATAAAAAGAATTTAAGTGTTGCATAATTCCAGAATGGTAAAAGAGATAGTAAAATAATGAGATTAGACTCTGCATGTCAAAGATATATATTACATCTTTTAAAAATCTCTATTGACCCATATTCCCTTCACCCCTGGAAGGGCAGCCAGTGTGGTAAGGATCTGGGTCTTGGCAACCAGCTTGGCCAGAGAAACCTGGGGCCTGACCCATCCCCTATACTCTGGGGCCAGATTGGGAATCACATGAGGCTCTGCAACTGGCTAGGCCAGAGGAATGCAGTGACTGACCAATCTCCCCTGCATCACAAGAAGGGCACCCAATGCAAGAAGCACATTGGGCCCAGCAGCTGGCTGGTTTAGAGGACCACAGTGCCTGATCCATCACCTCTGCACCACAAGAAGGGTAGTCAGTGTGGTAGGCACCTGGAGTTTAGCAACAAGTTTGGCCAGAGGAACTGGGACTTGACAATTCTCCTTACACTATGGGAAGGGCAACCAGCACAGGAAACACCTGGGACCTGGAAAACTGCTCTGCCAGAGGAATCCAGAAAATGACAAGACAAACGAGCAAATTCAATCACAGACCTCAAGCCCACCCAGAGTCCAGGAGGCAGTAACAGAGGAAATTGGAAGTCACACACTTAAAATTTCTAAAATGATAGCGAATGAAGTAAAGAAACAACTCCAGGAAGCTATAGAGAAAATCAGATTAGAAATAATCTTTCATGTTAAAAAAAGAAACGACAATAATGAAAAAATTGCTCAGCACACCTAAAGAGGACATAGATTAAAAAAATAGAGGAGCATAGAAAACGATGGAAACCATGAATGAGCAATACAGGAAAGAATTAGAATGCATAAAACGGAGTCTAAGAGATACCCAGGAAATGAAAAGTTCCTTTGAAAGCTGGCAAAACTGCTTGAACAAAAGTGAAGATAGAATTTCAGACCTCGAAGGCATTGTTGCAGCTAGCAACGATGAAAGAAAAGATCTCTTCAAAATGAGGAAGAACCAGGAAATAAGAATACAACAGCTGCAAGATGATGCAAAGAAGAACAATATAGGACCAATAGGTGTAAATAAAACAGTAGGAACAATATAGAACTATAGGACTAAATAAAACAGTAGGAGTCAACCCAAGTGAAATAAAAAGACTATTTGCAGATGGAATAGCAGAAAATTTCTGAAGCATAGGCAAAGACTGTGACATACAGAACAGTGTAGCACACAGAACCCCAATTAGCCATAACCAAAATAAATCTACACCCTGACATATAATAAGAATCAAGATCCCAGAAATTCAGCACAGGAACATAATATTAAAAGCTGTTAGAGAAAAAAACCAGATCATCTATAAGGGAAAGCCCATCAGAATCACAGCAGATTTCTCAACATGAACCATCAAGTCAAGAAGAGCTTGGAGTGAAGTATTTCAAACCCTGACAGAAAACAACTTCAGCTGACTCACACACCATGCAAAACTATCTTTTAAAATTAATGGGGAAGTAGAACACCTCCAGGACAAAGAACAACTGAAGAAATCCATGACTACAAAACAAGCCCTACTATATTTACACTTCGAAGATATCAATGGATAAAGCAATAACCACTTTTGAGACCATGTCACCTCGTCTATAGATCAGTTGTGATTGTACTATTTTTTATGCTAATTGGTGTCTGTTTGTAAATATGTTTTTGTACTTTTATTTTTTTAAATAAAAAAATAAAACAAAACAAAAACAAAAACAAAAAATACTGAAATATAGTCAAGAAAGAGATAAAAATCACCACAATTCCAAGAAAAACAAAACAAAGAAACCACCAAGCAGGGCAAGCAATTAAACACAGGGAAAAATAGGGAGCCAAGAGCTGGAAAATAATATGACAAAGATAAACCAGTACATATGAGTAATAACCATCAATGTAAATGGTCTCAATTCAGTAATTAAAAGAAACAGACTAGTAGAGTGGATCAAGAAACAAAATCCAACAATATTCCCTATACAACAAACATATTCAATTCAAAAAGAAATTCATAGACTGAAATGAAAGAATGGGAAACAATCCTCCATGTGACAGGAACACAGAAAAAAAGCAGAGGTAGCTATTATATTTCAGACATTGTGAACTTCAAAGCAAGAATGATCAAGAGAAATAAAGAAGGTCACTACATACTTGTTAGGGGCAAACTTCAAGAGAAAGATATAACAATAATAAATATGTATGCACCGAGTAAGGTGCACCCAACTATATAAGAGAAATCATAGAAGACATGAAAAATCAAATAACCGATAACACAATTATAATGGGGGACCTTAACATTCATTGACACAAAGAGATAGGGCAAATGGACAAAAAAATCATCAAAGAAATAACAGAACTGAACAAAACTTGTGAACAAATGGATTTAGTGGATGTTTACAGAGTATTGCACCTGAAAACATCAGAATACACATTCTTCTCAGCTGCACACAGGATGTTCTCTAATACGGACCAGATATTAGCAGGTAGAGCATGCTTAAGTAAATGCAAAGGAATTGAAATTATCCCATGCATACTATTGGACCACAGTGTAATGAAATTGGAAATTAATGACAAAACTCCATAAACACATGAAAAATAGATAACACCCTCCTAAACAATTAATGGGTCACAGATGAAATTAAAGTAGAAATTAAACATTATCTTCAATCAAACGAAAATATCAATACAACTTACTAGAATCAGATGCAATAGAAACAGATCTCAGAGGGAAATTTATAGCAGGGAACACACACATCAGGAAAATAGAAGGAGAAAAAATAAAATAGCCTAATGCTGCTCCTCAAACTTCTAGCAAAAGAAAAGTAAATCAAACTCAAAGCCCAAAGAAGGAAGGAAATTATAAAGAACACGGCAGAAATTAATGCAACTGAGATGACAAAAACACTACAAAGAATTAACAAATCAAAGAGTTTCTTCTTTGAAAGAATAAATAAAATCGATTAACCTCTAGCCAAACTTATCAAAAACAGGAAAGAAAAACTCAAATTCATGAATAAGGAATGAAAAAGGTGAAATAACTACAGATCCTATAGAAATTTAGAAGATCATCAATATCTACTTCAGAGCTCTTTACTATCCTAGGAAGGAAAGCACAAAAGAAATGGACATATTCCTAGATACACATGAATTACCAAAGCTGAATAAAGAAGATATAAAAACTCTGAATAACCCAATATCAGTTAATAAAATTGAAAACTTGATTAAAAGCTTAGCAATAGAGAAAAGCCCAGGTCCTGATGGATTCACAGCTGTATTCTATGAGAAATTTAGAGAAAATTTAATGTCAATACTCCAACTCTGATATATCCCAGAGATGCAGAAATGGTAAAATATATGCAAATCAATAAATGTGATATACCATATCAACAGAGCCAAAGACAAAAAGCACATGAACATCTAAATAGATGCAGAAAAAGGTTTTGAGCAAGTCTGAAACTCATTAATGATAAAATATTTACAGAAAATCAAACTAAATAGTCTACCTCAATCTGATAAAAGCCATCCACGACAAACCAACAGCCAACACCATATTAAATGGACAAAAACTGAAAGCTTTCACTTTCAAATTAGGAAGAAGACAAGGATGTCCACTGTCACCTCTCCTATTAAACATAGTTCTGGAAATATTAGCCAGAGCAATTAGACAAGAAAAATAAATAAAATGAATAAGGATAGGAAAGGAAGAAGGTAAGTTATCATTGTTTACAGATGACATGATACCCTAAGTGGAATATGCTAATAACTCCACCAAGATACTCTAGAATTAATAAACAAATTCAGTAACTTAGCTAGATACAAAGCCAACTCAAAAATCAGTAGAATTCCTATACACAAACAACAAACACATTGAGTAGTGACAGTGAACATTGAGAGGGAAATTAGGGAAACCATACCTTTCACATTAGCATCTAAAAAACTGAAATACTTAGGAATCAATCTAACTAAAGAAGTAAAAGACTTACACAGTGAAAATTACAGCACTTTAAAAAATAGATCAAAGAGGATTTCAGAAAATGGAAAGATAGTCCTTACTCATGGATAGGAATAATCAACATTGTGAAAATGACTATACTCTCAAAATTGTTATACAGATTCAATGCAATCCTGATCAAAATAACATTAGTACACCTTACAGATCTAGAGAAAACATTCCTAAAATTCATCTGGAACCGGAAGAGAGCCAGAATAGCAAATGTAACCCTGGGCAACAAAGGCCAGGCAGGAGGTATCACAATCCTTGACTTGAAAGCATACTACAAAGCTACTGTGAAAAAATCAGCATGGTATTGGCAGGAAAATAGACCTGAAGATCAATGGAACAGACTGGAAGATGCATCCACAACTACAAATGCACTCAGCTACCTTATCTTTGACAAAGCAGCCAAATATGTTCACTGGAAGAAACATAGCCTCTTTAATAAATGATGCTGGAAAAACTGGCTTTCCACATCCCAAAGCCTAAAACTGGATCCATGTTTATCATTATGCACTAAACTAAAGTCAAAATGGATTAAAGACCTAAATATTAAAACAGAAACACTAAATCTACTGGAAGAGAAGGCCAGTAGAAATCTTGAACACATAAGGGTAGGCAGAGAGTACATGAACAAAAACCAAACTGCTAGGGAAATACTTCAAAGAGTGAGCAACTGGGATTTCCTCTTATTGAAATGTTTTTGCACATCCAAAAAAATATCCAACAGAGCAAAAAGAAAATACATGAATTGGGAAAAAATTTAGCCAACTCTCCCATGGACAAAGGACTTCTATCTAGAATGTATAAAGAATTTAAAAAATCAAGGCTATCAAATTCAAACACTCAACACAAAAATGGACAGCTAAGATGAATACACATTTCTCAGATAAAGAAACATAAATGACAAGTAAATACATTCAAAGTGTTCAACATCATTAGTCATTTGAGAAATGCAAATTAAAACAACATTGAGATTTCATCTCACCCCAGAAAGAATGGCTATCATCAAGAAATCAACCAATAACAAATGCTGGTGAGGCTGTGGGGGAAAAGGAACATTTCTCCACTTTTGGTGAGGGTGTAACTGGTGCAAGCACTGTGGAAATAAATCTGGATATTCCTCAGTAAACTAGGATTAGAAGTCCTATTCAACCCTACTATTTACCTTTAGGGTATTTTTCCAGAAGAACTGGAAACAACATACCACAGTGATACGTGTGCACCCTGTTTATACCAGCATAATTTTTAATAGCTAAATCATAGAAATAACCCCAATGTCCATCAGCCAAGGAATGGATAAAAAGATGTGGTATTTTTATATAATGGAGAACCACTCAGCTATAAAGAAAGGTAAACTTGAGGCTTTTACAAGTAAATGGATGCAAGTACAGACCATACTCATAAGTGAAATGAATCAGTCTCACAAGTGTAAATATCATATTGTCTCCCTGGTGCAAGAACCTGAAAGAGTAAGTAAAATCTGAAAGGTACAATAGATATGGTGAAAGAGAAAGAAACTGCTCAAAAGAAAAGAACAACTTGGATGAGGGAAAAGAGAAAAGGAAGAAAGAAGGAAAGGAAATACACACACACACACACGATAGCTATAATAATTGTACTCCTCTTTTTTGCTAGTTTATTGAAAAGAACAGTTAGTGCATAATTGTTTGATCCATCTTATACGCCTATATCTGGTTATCTGAGTAGCTAATTTGAAGATAAAATATGTAAAATAACTATTGCTGAGTTTCTATCACCTTGTTTGAAATTCTGTATCATTTTTATTATTTTGCATTGTTTTATGTGTTTGTTTTTGATATGTTGTTTTTGTTCTTGTTTCTTTGAAAACATGTACAACTACTAGTAAAGAGAATTGTAAGTATGAATTTTAGAATTTTTAAAGAATTGATTATACACAGGAATGCATGAATAGAAAGAAAATAAAGTGCAAATAGTAGAAAATCAATTTGGAAAAAATAAAATATACCTAAAATTGTGTAAAAATAAAAATTCATTTAAATATTCATTTAAAAAATGAATGATTCCAACTATTTAATAATTGGAGAAAAATGTAGAAAATAGGAAAATTAAGAAAATAACAGCTGCTCCTTTTTCATTTTCCAATTGCATATTGTGCATCTTCCTATGCTCAAAAGTTCAGTTCTTTTTCTAATATACCTTTCAATCTCTCTTTTCATTGTTGTAATTTTCAATGTAAAGATCTTTTTCTTCCTTTGTTAGATTGATTCCTAAGTATTTAATTTTTAAATGCTATTATGAAAGGTGTGGTTTCCATAATTTTTCTCTCAGTGACTTTGTCATGTGTGTACAGGAATGCTATTGATTTTTTAAAGTTGAGTTTGTACCCAGATATGCTATTGAATTTGGTTATTAAATTTAGAACTCTTTTGGTAGATTTCTTAAGGTCTTATATGTAGAGTATCATGTCATCTGCAAATAGTGATAATTTGACTTCTTTTTTTCCTATCTTTATTCCTTTTATTTCTCTCTAGTATTGAATTACTCTGGCTAATGTTTCCAGAACTATATTGACTAGGAGTGGTGATAGTGGATATCCTTATCTTATTCCTGATATTAGGGTGAAAGCTTTCAGTTTTTGACCATGTAATATGATGTTGGCTGTTGGTTTGTAACAGATGGCTTTTATCAGACTTAGATAATGACTATCTAACCCTAAATGAAATTTATATTCAATTGTGTTTATAAACTATAAATATATATTATAAAAAAGGAAAGAAACAGGGAAAATTGATCAATGGACACTATATTTCAAGTAGATGTACGGGAGAATTTCTGATGTATCCAACAGCCTGGTTATAGATAGTAATAATGTACTCTATGTTTCTGAAAGCTAGTATAAGGGATTCTTAATATTTTCTCCATAAAGAAAAAATTTTTAAACAGATTTCAACATTATACAATGTATACATATTTATTGGTAAGATACTAGCTGATGTTAATAACATCTAAATTAAAACAGTAAACCAAGAAAAATTTCAACTCTACACCAACATTTTGTGATGATTTGAAGTGATTTGAGTTTAGGCACAGAAAAATAAAAAAAATTGAATCACTCTTATGAGCACATTATCAGCTGAAGTGGTACAAGGTCCTTCAACATTTCTTCCCATCTTTATTTACAAAACTTGGTTTCCAGTTTTTCCTTCTATTCTCTTTTATTCCTCATTTTCCTTCCTTCCCTTCTCCCTTCCTCCTCCCTTGCTCCCCTTCCTATTTGAATATTTTCTTCCTAATTTCCAATATCTATCATCCATTTTTTTTGCACAAATAAAGGTCAAACTGTATTTTCTGTACTTTTGTGCTTATTGTTGGTGCTTCTGTTGGTTAACGTGCCCCCATTCTACAGCTAAAGTGCTAGTATTGCTAAGCAGCAATGTGATGTGTCTTCAGAAAAAAAAAGCCTGTGGTGATTCAGTTTCATTTAATAGGTACTGCTTCTAGTCTAGTGCTGATACCAGAAAGTTCAATATTAAATAACCTATCTTTAAACAGATGCAGAAAAAGCTAAATATTATTGATTGTTGGATGAAGATGTTGAGACAAGAGGTTTGCAAAAACGCAGGATGTGTTTCCTCTTTGAGCAATGAATCACCTTTAGTTAACCCAGTGTCTGGGTTTAGATTGTCAAACATAATTATAAATAATGAGGACTGAGTCTGCTGACCAAAGATAACATTATCATGTTAGTGCAAGAGTAATTAGAGCTAATGTAAGAAGAAGTATTAATATATAGCAAGAAATTCCATAAGGTTTAAAGGATCAAACCACAAAAGAAATGACAAGTGATATCATCATATTAGAATTTGCCTTGATGAGAAATTTTTATAACACTGAATTAAATATTTAAAAGTGCAATATATACAGATTATGTGCTTCTTCATAGTAAGTTTTGGAAGCAGTTGTATTTCAAGAAATTATTCCATCTAAGCTATCGCTTTTATGTTCACAGATATTTTCAAAATAATCCCGCGTTATCCTTTTCATGTCTATGCTACTGTTAGTGATGTTCTGCTTTTCATTTTCTCATTCTTGGTTCTGATAATTTGATATATTCTCCCCTTCCCTCTGTCCTTCGTGCATTTTCACTCACCCTACTGAAGAGCTAATGTCAGTTTTCTCCATTTGTGTTTTCACTTTTCTCAGATATTCTCTTGCTTCTTTAATTTCCTTATTTTTGCTTATTATAAATTTGATTTTATTTTCAATTACAAGGCCATTTTCTAGCTTGATAATTTGTATGTTATATTTTTTATGCGTGAATTCAATGCTATAAATTCCTCTCTATGCACTAATTTAGGTAATTGCCAAATTAAGATTTGATTATTTTGTGGAAAAATGATTATATCTATGTATATATATACACACATTTGTGTTAATATATGTATATATCTTAATATATTGCTATATGTTATATGTATATGCTATATGTATAATGTATGTACATATACAGAAGTATGTGTCATATATAGTTCTAACTACTTCTTCACAAAATTATTAGGACTAACAAATAATTCATTAAAGAAAATAAAAATATAAGTATCTGTAGGTTTTAAAATATTAATGAATTGTCTTTAAAAGGAATCAAGAAAACAGTCCTACTTAAGACATCATCAAAATGAATAAAATATTTATGGATAAATTTGACAAAAGAGTTAAAAGATCTGTACACTATGCAGTACAAGCACTCATGAGTGAAACTGAAGAAGCTATAAATACATGAAAAGATATCAAGATATCAAGTGTTCATTCATTGGAAGAATTTATGCTTTTAGTGTCCATGCCACATAGCAAGAGCTACAGTTTCTTTTTTTTTTTTTTTTTTTTTTTTTTTTTTTTTTTTTTTTTTTTTTTGCGGTACTGGGGATCGAACTCAGGACCCTGCGCTTGCTAGGCAAGCGCTTATTCCACTGAGCTATATCCCCAGCCCCAAGAGCTACAGTTTCAAGGCAATCATTATGAAAAATTGTACTGATATGTTTCATTGGGATGGAAAAAAATCCTAAAAATCACATTAAATCTAAAACAACTTTGATGATCAAAGCAATCTTGAGAAAAGGAACAAAACAGGAGGCAACACACTAGCTAACTTGAAAATATAATACACTATTACAGTAATAAATTGATCATAGTCTTGGTTTGAAAATAAACACAGGCCATTGTTACATAACAAAGAACACAGAAATAAATTGAAGCATTTCAGGTCAAATGAGTTTTGACAAAGGCATTAAGAATACCCAGTGGGTATCTACAGTCTTTTTAATAAGTGGTGTTGAGAAATGTACATGACCACATGCAAAAGTAAGGAATGTACACCCCTGTCCTTCACTGCAGGCAAAAATTAGCTCAAAATTGATTGAATATTTAAATTATAAAACTAATAGAGGAAGACATAAAAAACTTCCATAACATTGCCCTAGACCATAGTTTTTTGGATATAATCCCAGAAACACCAGAAACAAGAAAAAATTTAGGTAATTAGATTGCATCAAAATAAAAACAAAATCTGCACCACAAAGGACAAAACGAACTTTCCACAGATGTGGAAAACATATTCATAAGCATACATTTGATAAGAGGTTAACATTCAAAATAAATAAATATTTCAAGGTACTCAACTGTAAGAAAAGAACTTCTTAAACATTGGCAGAGGTCTTGAGTGGTGATTTCTCAAGAAAGTACATGAAATAGTCAATAGATAGACGACAAATCTCCCACATGAAATCCTGTCATCTGTTGAAACATTGATGAACACAAAGGATATAAAGTATTAAGTGAAATAAGCTACACGGTCATACTTACAAATAAAAATGTAAAAAAATTAAACTCACAGAAGTAAAGAGTAAGTTGTGGTTATAGTGATTATAAGAAGCTAGTGGTGAAGCTGAGTGTGGTGACA
The DNA here is from genome assembly GCA_004027595.1 of Dinomys branickii. Taxonomy (NCBI): domain Eukaryota; kingdom Metazoa; phylum Chordata; class Mammalia; order Rodentia; family Dinomyidae; genus Dinomys; species Dinomys branickii. The sequence goes on along the minus strand of PVLD010007292.1, from coordinate 32,838 downwards.
CACACCTGTAATCCCAACACTCTAGGGGCCTAAGGCAGAAGGATTGCTGTGAGTTCAAAGCTAGCCTGAACTATATAGTGAGACACCTTGTCTCAAAAAGAAAATAAAGAAGAAACTAGTGCTGGAGATAGTTTTGTCAAAGGACACAATATCTTTTTTAATACCAAAGATAAACATTTTTATTCCAAAAGTTACAAATGGGGATGCAAAGGACTGGACCAAAGCAAGTCCAAAATCCAACCAGGCAAACACTAAGTCCTTTAGTTCCATGTCTAGTATCTGAGGCAATCTGTGGCAAGATTAGAACCCCAAGAGTGTGGGTGGCTTCATCTCTAAGACACTGGTAGTGTTTGCAGCGCCCATGGCTCCTCTCTTGGATTTGCTCTGCGTCCTCTTTGTAGTTTTCCGCAGATGATTCACATTCCCAGATTTTCTAAATTTCTGGGATCTTACTATACCTTTGGTTTCACACTCACAGCTTCACACTATGCCCTCTTGGGCACATTGGCTGCCCTCCCAAGCCTTCTGAAATCTAGGTGGAAGCCTTCCTTACCACACAACTCTTCCATGCATTTAAAACCAGAACCATGTGGATGATGACAAGATCTGCTCTCAACAGGAGCAGTAGCCAGCTTCCATCTTTTTTTAGCTGTAGGGCCCAAGTGCCTGGACTGTTGAGCACTTTTAACCAAATTATGAGGAAAAAACTCTCTAGGTCACCACCATTCTGGAACATGGTGCTCTGGGGCTCTCTTCTCAAAGCAAAATATTTCACTATTGCAATTCTGAGGCTGCAAAGGGTGGAGTTCTGACGTTTCTTGTGATGCCCTCCGGCCATCTTTTCCATTCTCCTATTTCCCTCAACAGTCAGGATCTCCTCTTCCCTATCTTTTCAGTCCACAACTTTACTGGAGCTTCTTTTCTGGCCAAACTCACAACATTTTAAATCATTCCACTGGGCTCTTTGTTCTTGATTCTCAATGTAATTGTGCCTAAAAGCCATGTTATCACCTCAACATTAGACTACCTTGAAATTTCTTCTATGTGCAACCATTTTGAAGATGACATTGTGTATTATATCAACCATTGTTAATACCCTGTCACCATGTTTTGAAATTCTGTATCATTTTTATTGCTTTATATGCTGTTTTTTTATATATTTGTTTTTGTTATGTTGGGTTCTTTTAAAAAATGAAAATCAAAGTTTATATGTGTATATATAAGGATAGCTGGAATAGGTGTATTGCTGATGTCTGCGGTTTATTGAGAGGAAGTCAATGCTTAAAATTTTCTTTTTTCTTGACCAATTTTATGCATTTGAATTTGGTAATTAGAATGACTGATCTGAAAACAATATCAGTATAAGAACCATTGTTGAATTCCTACCACTTTGTATGGTGAAGCTCTGCATTATTTCCAATTTTTTAAAAAAAATTATTAATTTTTTTACTTGTTACTGTCTTTGGCTGTTTGACCAATCTTACATTCTTATGTCTAATGGAATGAGCAACTTCATTGAAGATAACAGTATGTAATCAATGAACAGTAAACTTCATTGAAGAGCAACCATTGTAAATTTCTATCATTTTGTCTTGAGGTCATGTATCATTTTTGTTGTTTTTGTGTTGTTTTGATTTTGTCTTCATTGTTATTTTGTCAGGTTTTTAATTTTTCAAATTAAAAAAAGGAAAAAAAAGAAATTTCTTTGGCCAGATTAATTAGTCCACTGCCCTTAATCTCAATTTCAGGAAATATCTCTGGATACAAGCAAAATGCAGACAAACTTTTTACCGAGGCATAATACACATTGTCTTGAGTCCAAGAGCCATTGCAGTCCTTCATCCTAGTAAAAAATTCCATAGCCCAGTCCTTATAGGGAGAATTTCTTTCAGCCTTCTGTTCTTCTGAGCCATGACCAGCATCTCTCATACAGTACACCCTGACGCATTGCAGCTCTACTTTTTCAGCTGGGATCTCCAAACCTCTCCTAACTATGTCCCTTGCAACAAACCAGTGCCAAAGTCTCTTGATCCACATGCTCAGGTAATGTTATAGCAATGACTCCACTTAGGAATCAAATTCTGTTTTAGTTACTTTTCTCTCTTTGCTTAGAGAAAATACTTGATAACTAAAGTTAAAGAGAGAAGGGTTTATCTAGCTCACAGTGTGCAGAGGTTTCCATCTATAGTTGGCTGGCTACAAGCCAGAAGGGTGTAATGGAGGAGAATAGTTTATGGCACTAACAAGGCAGCAAAAACAACAAAAAAGAGATATATTTTATATAAGGGAAAAAGTCACAAAATAAAAATACCTAGAATACATATTTATATTTTGCCTGAATGAGACATTTATCAATGTTTATTATATAATATAACCTTAGAAAATATGACTATCACACAAATCCTATAATTTACCTCTAGTTCTGCCTTTTCATACCTTCTCAAATTCTAACTGGTGTCTACAAAATCTCACCAATTTGAAAAGTGAAAAATGATGGTGTCTTGTTTTCTGTAGTGGCAGAGAAGATATTTTAACAATTCCCACAGCTTCTTTATTGCCAGTCTCTGAAGAGCCAAATAACAATAGAATTCATTTTCTCCTGTACACCCTTTATAAAGGGATACTTTTAAATTCTGCTGTCTGTTGACTCCAGACCAGAACATAGTATCACTGAAAGATTAAGCATTCAGGACTTCACAATGGTGTTACTTCAAGAGTCAAAGTGTAAACTGGTAGGTATCATGGCAAAGAATAAATATATATTCTAGATATTGCTTTAATTTTTATGACAAAATCTATATATTTTGGTATACAGCATGATATTTACATACCATGTAGACAGGTATACATTGTGAAATGGCTATATCAAACTAATTAACAAATGTATTGCTTCTGAAATTATACTTTTGTGGTGAAACACCTTAAAAGGTACTTATTTAGAATTTTATAATACTCTGTCTATGGAAATCAATCATACTATTCACATTTGCAATACAGAATGAGTACATAAGTAACAAAAGACAAAGGACAAAGTAATAATACAGGAGAAGGCTGGATAGAAGGAAATAAACTGGAATGAATTAGATTTTGTTATAATTTGCAAACAAAATTATTTGTATTTCACTTTATTATTTGAAGGAAAAACAGTAAAACAAATTTCATAACAAAATAATAGGATCATAACAACAGTTAATACATTGAGTATTGTTATCTTTAAAGTAATTAATAATAGTACAAGATATGTGAATAAAAATTCTCCAAACAATATTAGCATTTGTAAGATAGAGTTAAGAAAATGCTCTAGCAATACAGACCAAATAATTCATACAGACAACAAAGAAGATATGTTTAAATTATTTGGCTATATTGACCATATTGAAAATTTTTATTCTTTAAATCGGTATAGTACAGAAAAACATCCTTCCTTGCTTTTAGAGATGTAAGTATTTTTAAAGTCACATAAATAACACTGCAATGATAAAATGCCTTATATATAGCCTAGAAAATCAAAGAAGTTGCTTCATAAAACATTGATGGCATCATTTAACTTCTCACAACTCAGAAAAAGAATATCTGATATTTAATGTTTGCCATTAATTTGTTATTAAAGTTTGACATTTAATATTCTAAGAAAAATAGTTCAAGTTGGTAAATATTTAAACATTCAGTTGGAAAGAAATCAGTAATTTAGTACACTAGCATTGTATATCTCTGTTCTCCTTAAAATTCATTTATTTATATGCTTTGTAGAAACACAGAGGATCTGGAGGTAATGGCTGACAAGATACTCTTATTTTAAGAGTATAAATAATAAACAAGGAGCCACACTTACGGATGGGAAGAATCAAACATTTCCACTTTGAAATTCTAATTAGTTTTCATGTTACTCTGAAAGACTGAGTCAAACATAATGATAAAATATTTACCTTACTGGTAGCACTAATGCACAGAAAAAGACATATAAGTATGTGATTATGGGTAGATACCGAAACTACATTTTCTACATTTTTGTAGTGGATTGATAACTGGTGGTCAACTTATAACTCCCAGCTGAACTGAATAAGCGTGGTGCTGGGTGCAGGAGGCCCACCTGAGGACTGTTGCCAGAAGTTTAATAGGCACAACTGGAGAAGGAGAAGAAGGCTGTTGGGAGTGGAGAAAGGCTGTTGGAGCTGGGGGAAGCTATAAGGAGATGTTGGTTTTTTGGAGGAGCTTGTCATGCTGGCTCTCCTGATGAACTTGGCTGTTTTCATCCTCTGAGGAGTTTGGGACATCACTGGTACTGAAAGTGGCTTTGGTTCAGTTTGGGGGAGCTCTGGTCCTCACTTTGAGCATTGCTTGCTGGCTCTGGGGGGGAAGAAGGTGCACTGTCAGTTTCCTGGAGGCGCTTCCTGCATTGGTTTCCCTGATGCAAACTCAGCTATCTTGACCATCAGAGAAGCTTGGAACCTCACTGTTGCTCAGCATGGCTGGGGTAACTTTCAGGGGAGCTCTGGTTCTTCTCAGCATTGCTTCCTGGCTCCAGTGCAGATTCCTCAGCCTGCTGGCATAGATCCTTCATCTTGTTGGCACAGACTTTCTAGATTCCACCACTGACCGGTGGGCCTTTCCAGTACAGATCCATGAAACAGGCCTGCATGAGATACTGTTATGGGCTCTGGGCCTCCAGCTGGATTCGTGGGAAGCATTGTTATGAGCTTTAGCTCCTCAGCTGGACTCATGCAGCACATTTCTGTGGGATCCAGGCCCTCAGTGGAATTCCTGGCCTATAGTGTGTGGACAGATTTCCTGCACTCTTTTGAATGTCATTCTTTGGGTGACTATTATAAATAATCATATAAAGTATGTGTCCTGTATTATATTATTGTTTCCCTTTGCAAATAAGCCCCAAATCAACACAATTTTGAACTATTGTAAGCAGGTCAACATGTACAAAGCATGATTACATAATATAAATATTCTTCCTCAATGATTTGCATTAGGTCCTGTTCTAGGACTCATAAACTCAAGAAATTTCTGGAGATGAGCAACAAGGTGGTCATAAGAATTGCATAACAGACTTACAACAAACAAAAGGGAGGAACTGGACTAAAGTTTGCAATACAGATCATGTCCCAAGCTTATTAAAAGTAAGTATTTTCTTTTTAAATTTCACTTGACTTACCTGAATTTATGATAGTCAATGATGCAGTATCTTAGATTTATATTCATTGTCAAGAAATTTGAGTTTAAATAGCTTTAGAGACAATTTTAAAGGCAGAAGGATTTGAAGGGGATAAGTCCCTTTCATAAAGATACTATGCACAGGATACATTTACATTTTTGTTAACTTGCTTTTTCATTTTACTTTGAGTGAACAAGGGCTATTGATTCATCTCATTCTATATATCTTTTCCTGGGAAAATTTTGGAATTACACAATAGTGTTCAACTTTATTATAGTCTTAATGACTGGTTCTATAATTTTTATGCATACATTATATTTGAAAATGTACACATGTAAGAAGAATGTCACATACACATGATCTTTTGATACAATATTTTAAAAATTGCATAAAAGGGAAAGATAACATGCATTTATTTTATTCACTCCCCTAAAAGATTTAATATGTAGGATGAATATCTACAATGCTAAAAGTAAGTAAGTCATTTACATCTAAATACTAATCTTTTATAAAAATTGGTTTAACCTTTGTTAGCAATATAAATTCATCAGTATTCAACATTATAGCAAAAGTACAGGCTCTAATTAATGTAGGCATTTTTAAGGATTTGTTTTAAATGAGAAAGTACATAGAAGTTTTAATGAACACCCCAGATGTGAAAAAAACATATCCGTTTATTAATGTGTTTCCTCTGACCCATGAAACATGAAGAGCTGGGCCCTTGCTGACTTTCCACTTTAATAAACTAAGTAATCAGACACAGTCTAATTGGGAGCTAAAAAAGGATGTGAGGTTAAGATTGATCAAATTCCAACTGACTTTGCCATGTACAAACCAAGAGGGAAATTTTATGTCACTAGCTCTATATTCTCCACATTTTCTCCTATCTTTGTGTACAGAAAAACATCATGATCTAAAAAATCAAAAAGAAATATCTAAACACCATTCATATTTCCGAATGGTTTAATGGCCCAAATGAGTAATACAATGCATAAATGATAACTACATTCACCTTCTTACTCTTATCTGTGATTTCCCGTCTTTCTCCTTTATACAGCTCCTGACAAATACAGCCAAACTGTAAAATGGATATCCTAATTAAAAACTCAAATATCTCTGAGTTCATTCTGCTGGGACTTTCAAGTTCTCACGAAATTCAGTTATGTTTTTTTGTTATCTTCATTCTTGTCTATGCAGCCATCATAGCTGGAAACCTCCTCATCATTATCTCTGTGGTGTTTGATCACCATCTTCACTCCCCCATGTATTTCCTTCTGGCAAATTTATCTTTTTTTGACTTATGTCTTTCCTCTGTGGCCACCCCCAAGGTGATTTCAGACTTCCTTAGAAAGCGCAAGACCACCTCGTGGTGTGGCTGCATGATCCAGATATTTTTTATGCACTTCTTTGGGGGCGGTGAGATGTCTCTTCTGATAGCTATGGCCTTTGACAGGTATGTTGCCATATGCAAGCCCTTGCACTACAAGGCCATCATGAACCACAGAATACTCATTGTGCTCCTGTTGCTCTCCTGGGCTGTTGGGTTCATACATACCACAAGCCAGATGGCTTTCACAGTGGGTTTACTTTTCTGTGGTCCTAATGTTGTAGAAAGCATTTTTTGTGACCTCCCTCTGGTCATCAAGCTTGCCTGCACTGACACCTACAACCTGGAGCTCTTGGTGATTGCAGACAGTGGGCTCCTGTCCCTGGTCTGCTTCATTCTCTTGCTCATATCCTATGCCGTCATGTTGGTCACGCTGTGGCAGCACTCTTTCAGCACATCCTCCAAGGCCCTGTCCACACTGTCTGCTCACATCACCGTAGTTACTTTCTTTTTTGGCCCAGCTATCTTCATTTATGCTTTTCCATTCAACAGTTATTCTGTCGACAAGTTTCTTTCCGTCTTTTATTCCATAATCACACCCTTCCTTAATCCAATTATTTACACTTTGAGGAATCAGGAAATGAAGGCAGCCATTGAGAGACTGAGGAACCAATATACTGGTTCCTGGTCAGTACCTTAGTATTCTTTGTAATCTCTGACATTTTTATGACTTCTGCTGTTTGGAGGTTTTGAGTCTTGAATATCTATTCAAATCACTATAGTGAACAAATTATATAAGACCATATATCCCTCCAAATGGAATTAAAACAGTATTTTTGTAAACATTTTAACAAAAGTATTTATAATACAGCTATATTCCTACATAAATCAAGCAGTCATCATCTTTCTTTTTTTCTTCGGCTACTTAAAATATGTAAGTATAATGTATCATAATTTTTAAATCTACTGAGTTAGTATGTAAAAGTATGAAACTTTAATATTTATAGTATGATTTTCATTATAAATTATTATTTCTATAATAATGTTTTAAAAGCAATGCATGTTAAAAACATCTATCTCTATGTAGCTCTTTTGAGTTTTGTCAGGAATAGTAGTAACTGAATTAGGCTTTGTGGAACATATTTTTACTATGTGGATGCAGTTGGTTAATCATACCTAATTGATATAAAAATTTGTTGGGAAATAATCATTTTACATACTTCCTTGAATACTAAGATAGTTTTATAGAATTTCAAATAACTGAAATTTAAAAAATGAAACAATATTTCTATTAATCTGTCTTCTTATACCAAATGGGGATTGGTCAGTGCTCCTTCAAGAAACTATAGGTGCTGAATTCTTTTTTCACATTTGTAAGTATCACATGCTTTTACAAGTCACACAATATGTTAATGATACTTCTGCTCCCTGTCCCAGAGAGAATAAATTTGAGGTGGGAGAAGAAGTTATATCAGTCATAGTGAACTCAGAAAATCACTAAAAGGAAGAAACACTTAAATCAAGGCAAAGGTACCAGAAAATCTATAATATTGGACCTTAAGAAGGAAAATAAAATTCTAGACAGAAAGGCTAGTCTACATGTGGGTTGAAAAAGATTTTGAACTTCTCAATATAGAGGGTTTTGAAGAATATTCACGATATAAAGGGAACAAATTGAATTACAAAATATTATGGAAGGGAATACATCAGAATATGGAAGCTCAGTGGATTTCTTTCATTAAAAATGTAAAAGGTTTAGAGAATTTGACAATTAGAGTCAATGAACTTTCAAGATTTAAATAGTCAAAAATTTGTTTACCTGTGATGCTAATATAATTAATTCTGTTAATTTTGTAATCCAAGGACTATATTCTATTTTTATAAACCCACTGAAATTTCTTCCTACATCTAAAATAGTTCTTTCGTATTTTTTCAACCTGATCAGTGTATGAGGACAAAACCTTTTGCACTGCTCCTTTTTTACTAAATGTACAACTACCATGTGTTAGAAAATATCATAGATATTCACATGCGTTAGCTCATTTACTTAAATAAGGAAAATATATAGTGCTTATGGCAGCACATGTAATTTTTTGTTTTCTAAACATTTGGTTTGCAGAAGTGAATATTAATTGTGCATTATATAATCCATATGTGCCATATACTTTTATAAAAGAAAATATTAAAATCTATGTGTTCCCTTTATTCTTATAAGAAATCAGTGACGTTTCTATATACACTGTGCTATTTAAGTGCTTTTGTTAAATGTATTTGTCACTAAATGTAAAGCTATTACTGAACATTCCATCCTTTTTACCCCTCAGCAAGCTACAATCGCTAAATAGAGTGCAGTAATTTTTCATCTTTTAGCCATATAAAAGACATGGGAAAAGCTAAGTTATCCAATCACTAGGCACTCATCTCACTCAAAGACAGCTTTTGTTAGAAAAAAATCGAACGTTTCCTGATCCCATATTATTTTCCTTTCTTTTTAGGTCACTGTTATTCAAATTATGTATACTACTCAGAAGTTTAATATTTCCATTTGAAATTTAGCTATGGCTTCAGTTGGGAATATCTCTTTTCATAGTATAATTTATTTTACCTGAGTGTGAGTAAATAAAATATACTTCTAAAAAAATTTAATATCTTGCCATATCTACAAATTGTCTTAAGTAATGGATGATTTTATCATAAAATATTTGAGTGTATCTGTAGGTAGATTAGCTGTATATTTTAATAAACAGTGATAAAAATTATCAACAACTAAAGCATATAGTTTTGAAATCCCAATTTTGCAATTATACACATAAAACTACATAATTTTCTTTTTTTAGAAACCTCAGATTTTCTCATATTTTGACATTAAGGATTGTGCAGTGTTTAAAAAAAAATTCATAGCTAGTAAGTATGTCACCTCTGGTGAATTTTTATCTTATGTTGGATAGGAATAAGACATGGACCAGTTTTGAAACAAAAGTTAAGTAGAAGTTTATTACAAGAAAAAAGCACAGAAGAGTAACTCACAGGCAAAGTCACTTTGGTTAGGGAATAGAGTAGGGTTCTCCATTACCCCAAACAAAGCTGTGCATTTCATGTCATGGTGTTTCCTAAAGGGCATATAGGTGTACCTGCAGGTGAGTTGTAGTTCCCACCTTGACAGAGCTTACATACAAATGCATCATAATGAAACTTAAGGTCAGCGCTCAGTCAGATTCTTTACCATCATTGTTTGGAACCAATTTCTTCCAATTGGCCTACAGCTTCATGTTTCCTGTTACAATATTGTAAGAAGCAAAACTGCCTGCTTTTTTTGCTACAAGGCTGTTTCCCCAAGGTTTTTCCTTGTAGCTTTCTCTCTTACATGGAGTCCATCACTACCTGAGTGAGGTTAATGATGATTTTTCTTATTTTTTATAAAGTGAATAGCTATATCAATTTTACTTAATACAGAAAAATACTATGATCCATATGATCTTTACCAGTCATTCATATTAAAATGTTTATGTGGTTCATACCTATCTGAATATCTTTGTCATCACTAGAAAATACTATAATGTTAATGAACAGATTTTCACTAGAGTACATACATAGGATCTACATGTATACAATGAAATTAGCAAACATATTTCACACATGCTAGCCTGTGCAATGCCAAGATAATTTGTAAGATTAAAGAATGTATTTATGTTATGTTTCCAGAAAAAGGACAAATAAATATTCAAAATAAATAGATGATTTTCTACTAAGTATTTATTTATATCTCTACTATTAAGGGTTTTAAAAAAGTTTTGGGAGAGACTAAGTAATCTCCTCTGAATATGTGATGTAATATCAAGCCAAATATTGAAGTCCCAGGATGAATATAATGATTATATACTGCAAATGTGTACTAATAAAACAATTGAAATGAAAGTGAGCATAGATTTTTTTCCTTGTGTTCTGGTGCTCCAGATTATGACATGGTACAAGTATATGCACTTGCTTTTGTTTGTTTGTGTGTGTCTGTTTGTGTTCCTATTTTTGTTTATTATCAGTAATTCTAATGAAAAAGAAAATAAAAAGAAATTGAAACTAAGATCTAAATCAATTAGGAAATAAGAATGAAGGGAATTGACACTGTGAGTTCACTGTGGGGGAAAAAAGAAATGCAAATGATAGGATTAGAACCTACGGTGCTAGTCTAGAGTCAATCTTCATAGTTACACTGCATACCAGCTACAGTGTACTGGAAAGCTCTGGGTCAAAGAACATAAGATCTGCCAAGCAAATACGATTTATATTGGCCCTGGGGTAGGTATCTGCATAGAATATAATGGGAGGAAAGAGGGATGCTCTTTTTCTGCTCCTTCCTTCAAGATGTTTATGATTGTTAGCTCTTCCTCTTGAAGTTTTCTGCTTACAAGTATGTAGTGACCTTCTTTATCTCTTTTAATTGTTCTTGGGTTGAAGTTCCCATTGTCTGCAAACAGGATAATGACACCTACTTTTTTCTGGGTACCTGTTGCATGGAGTTTTGCTTTCCATCCTTTAATTTTCAGTCTATGAGTTTCCTTTTGAGTTAAATGTGTTTCCTGTATACAACACATTGTTGGATTTTGTTTCTTGATCCAATCTGCCAGTTTACTTCTTTTGGTTGGTGAATTGAGTCCATTTACATTGACGAGTATAAGTGACATGCATTGGCTTATCTTTGTCATGTTGTTTCCCTGATGGTGGTTTCTCTTGTTTCCCTCTAATTACTTTCTATGCTTGGTGGTTCCTTTTTGTTGTTGTTCTTAAAGTTCTGGTCTTTTTTGTCCTTTTCTGGAATATCTTTTAGAACCCTTTGTAGGTTTGGTTTGGCACTCATGAAGTTCTTCAGTGCATCTTTATTGTGAACATACTTTATTTCTCCATCAATGTTGAAGGACAGCTTTGCAGAATACATCAGTCTGGGTTGGAAGTTGTTTTCTTTCAAGACCTACAATATTTCACTCCAAGCTCTTCTTGACTGGATGGGTTTGTGCTGAGAAATCTACCATGATTCTGATGGGCTTTCCTTTATACATGATCTGTTTCTTTTCTCTCACAGATTTTAATAATCTGTTTTCTTGTTGAATGTGTGGGATCTTGATCACTATATGTATGTCTGGGTGTAGATTTACTTTGGTTATGGCTAGTTGGAGTTCTATATGTTCACTTACCCAGATGTCCAATTCTTTTTCCATGCTTGGGAAATTTTTTGCTATTACTTCCACAAATATTTTTTTTATATCATTCATGCTGATACCTGCTGTTTCATTGATACCTATCAATCTTACATTACTTTTCTTTGCTTCGTTTTGCAGCTTTTGAACTATTTTCTTGGTTTCTCGTTGTTGTTAAAAGATCCTACCTTTTACAGTCATTCACAGCAATTCTGTCTTCAAGGTCTGAAAGTCTATCTTCAGCTTTGTTCAAGTGGTTTTGCCAGGTTTTGATGGAAGTTTTAATTTCCTGGATATCTCCTTGAATCTGCTTTATGCATTCCTGTTGTTTCCTATACTGTTCATTCCAGGGGTCCATTAATTTCTATGCTCCTCTATTTTTTTCCATGTCTTCTTTAGATGTGCTAAGAAATTCTTTCATTATTGTTGTCATTTTTTTATCTCAGATATTATTTTAGATCTGATGTTCTCTATGCCCTGATGGAGTTGTTTCTTTTCTTTAGCTGCTATCATTTCAGAAATTTCAGGTGTATGACTTCCAAGCTCATCTCTGTTGATATCTCCTGGACTTATTGTGGGAGGGGTAGAGGTCAGAGATTGTATTTTGCTCCTTCATTTTGTCATTTTCACAGATGCAGGGGTTCCCTGAAGCTCAGCCTTGCTCCCAGGGTGATGTCTTAGTGGCGGAACAAGGACCCAATGGTCCCTTGTGCTTGGGGACTCCCTCAATGGTGTGTGTGTGTGTGTGTGTGTGTGTGTGTGTGTGTGTGTGGTTAGAATGTGGTTCCCCAATGCTCCCACAGCTTTCTATGGCTCAGCTTGGTTTCCACTCTGGGATTCCCCAAACTGCCCAGGTTTTAGTCCTTTATCCACTGGGGTATAGTAGTGGGTGGGTAGTGGTCACTGTGTCTCCTTACACTGCCACTATCCCACCCAGTTCCCATACCAGAAGAGAGGTAGGTATGCAGTCAGAGTCCTCTGAAGCTAAGTTTCAGCTTAGCTCCCCTGAGGGTGTGGGATGGGGCCATGGAGGAGCATCTAAGGCCCTTGAGGTTGTCTGGGGCTCCCCTTGGCTCCCAAACTGGTGCGACAGAGGTAGGCCTGTCTAATTGGAATTCCTGAAGCTGTCCAAGGTTCAGGTCTGCTATGATGGGGGTAGGGGACGAGGAAGGGTGTTAGGGAGTGGACCCCAGGACCCTGCAGCTGTCTAGGTCTCTGCCTGTTCCTAAGCTGCTGTGTGGGGGCAGCAGCACCTCACCCCAGTTCCCACCATCTGAGGTGCAGCTCCACTCTGATGAGTGGAGGGGGCTGGATGGGAGGGATGGAGAGTGCACCCCAGGTCTCTACAGCTGTCTGAATCTCTACCTGGTCCCAAACTGGTGTGTGGGGGGTGGTAGCAGCTCACCCAAGTTCTCGCCACTGTTCGATGTGCAGGTCCACTCTGTTGGGGGCTCTAACTCACTTTTGATAGTAATGTTACCAAACTCAAACTAGAACAAGAAAAGAAATGAGAGTCATAGGTCAGAATTTCTGATAAACATAGATACAAAAACATCCAGTGAAATACTAGCAAACTAAATTCAACATCACAGCAAGCATTCACCAAAGACAAGTGTGATTTGTTGCCATGGATGAAAGGACAGTTTAATATGTACAATTCCATAAATGTGCACAGCACAGTAACACCATAAAAACAGAATTAACATATCCTCCTATAAATATATATATAAAAGAAAAATAAAATAAAATCCAACATCCCTTCATGATAAAAATTCAACAAAATAGACCACTTATGCCAAACCCATAGCTACCATTATACTCAATGATAAAATGCTACAAACTTTTTCTCTAAGATAAAGACTAAGATAAGAAACTGGTAGCTTACACTTAGACTAGTGAACGCAGAAGGCAGAGACAACCAGAGAGGGAATAAAACAAAATTTGAAAAACTGATCAAGGTGAAATGAGGAGAGAAAAATGAGATAGGAGATTCTTCTGAGGAGTAAAAGGAAATCAGTAATATTAGAGAACAGCTGCAGAAAAAAGAAAAAGAAGCAGCAAAATAAAGGAAATGAAATAAATACAAGGAAGACAAAGAGTTCAAAGGGGGAAAGATAAGAGGAGAGACAAAAAACCAAAACAGAAAACGGGTCAAAGCCCCCAAACCACTAAAAATCCCCAATAAATGAAAGACAAAAACAATTTTAAAAAATAGTAAAATAAAAAGATTGAATCAAAGAAAAAATTCCTGTATTTTTCAGTGGTTTCTTTCTAAGATCTGCAGTACTGGGAGCCAGGCAGTCGCAATTTTCTCCACCCAGCCTTGAGGCCTCTGGGTTTGCGAGGTCCCCTCCTGGTCCCGGAGGCCCCTCTGTCTATTCACCCAGGACTGTGGCTACTGGCCAGGCCAATGAATGTCCTTGCTTCTGTTCACAGATACTTCATAGTAAAACACAATTGGCCTTCTAATGTCAGCTGGATTATGCCACTCTGCAGGCCTTCAGGTGGACTATTAGACTGACTGTGCACAGTTACCATGTCTAGTTCCTCCCTTCTCTCACCCTTCATTGTCCTGGTCCTAGACAAGGTGGTTACTTCTCATCTCTACTATCTCTCCGCAAGTGGTATGAAAATGTAGAGCCAGCTTTGGATCTGGTGGATGGTCCTCTCACCCTGGGAGCATGGACCTGCTTGCTCACACTGGGAGAGGGCTGCTGTGCCTCCATCAGAGGCCTGCGTGCATACATTCCTCCAGCACAGCCCTGCTTGCTTAAGGCAGGGGGCACTGATGCCTGTTCCAAGAGCGCCTGCGTGCTGGCATCAGGGGAGGATCTCTACTCTAGGTTTTCCTTTCTTTTCTTTTTCAGCTGAAAGTATTGTATATATTTATGAGATACATTATGAAATTTTTCATAGATGCACATTTTAAAATATGGATATAAATACATTAACAAATGCATCAATTCAATAATTATCCTTTACTTAAAGTGAGAATATTTAAAGTCTTTCCTTTTTACAATTTTTAAGTACACAGTAAATTATTAACTATGGTTGCTTTGCCGTGAACAATAGCTATGTAATCTTTTGTGTTATATACATGTACAAACTCTGCCCTATGTAAAGTCAAACATACTAATAAAAAGTGAAAACAGACAAAGACTTGTTTCCTTCTTCTTTTCTTATATCCTTTGGTTACGAAGTACCAGTGTTCTGCAACCCTACTCCCTGTCTCTGAGAACTACCACCCTACTCTCTACTTCACTAAAAATCTCCCTAGATCTCACCTCTAGTAAGTATTGTGCAGCATCTGTCACCTTGTTCCTTATGTCAGCTAGCATAACATCTCTCAAGTAAATCCACATTGTTGCAGATAGTACTTTTTCCTGCTTTTTAAAGGATAATTAATTCTCCACTTTGGAAATACTATACATCAGCTTTTCTTTATCCATTTTGATAATCACCTTAGTTGATTCCGTATTTTGGTTATTGTGAATAATGCTGCAATGAAAATCACAATGTAAATATTACTTTCATGTGCTGATTTGCGTCATTCTGGACACACACCTAGATGCTCTTCAGCTGCACGACTATTCTATCCTGAGCTGTGGAGGAGCCTTCGTGCTGCTCTCTCCAAAGGCTGCCGTCACGTGGGTTTCTTCTGAGGGGATGTGACTGCTCCGTTCTTTCTGTCCTGATGAACCCTTGAACTCTGCGCTCTTATTAAAAATAGCCATGACGGGGAGGGGGGGGGGACACGATGGCTTGATTGTGTTTTAGTTTTAGATAATTAGTGATAGGCATTTTTTGAAAAACATTTGACAAATGTCTATGCAAATTCTTCAGTAATTTTTGTGTTCTGTGTATGGTGATATCCAGGGTTTTGCTGATGTTACAAACGTACTCCACCATTGAGCCGCGCTGCACGCATCCCTGCCGCATTCATCACTTTTGAAATATCCTTATGTGTTTGGGCTATGATCCCCTTTTCAGGTACAAAGCTTGTAAATATCCTAGACATTACACTAAAAATCTTTTAGAATTAATACGTTCAATAAAGTTGTAGGGTGCAGTATAAATAAATAAAAACGCTATTTCTAGATATTACCTAGGAACCATCCACAAGAGTAATTATGAAACAGTATTATTAAAAATAGCATAGAAATACAAGTAATGTAACTACAGAGATGGAAGATCTACAAGCATTATATGATAAATACAGGTATCAAAATACCTTGTTACTCCATTAGTATGAAAACTAATAAAACTAATTTTATTTTTTCCATTTTGATCGACACATATTAATGTAATATACTAATCAGGTTCAGTGTGGCCTCCTCTTACAAGCTTCTAGGCTGCACTGTTGAAACATAATTCTCCTTTTCCATAACGCACATCTTTTTATGTTTCTATTAATCAGTATTCTGTCTTCAGATCAAATTTTTGCCTCCCACATATGAGAGAGAACAGGTCTGATAAAATAAACATAATTCAAAATTTTAAAAATTCACTAACTTTAACCTTGGGTGGATTTACATGAAGTTCCCTTTTTTCTTATTATAATTTATAGAGCATGCAATAGTTGATACCAATCATAATGAAGATTCCCCACAGATACTCACAAAAAAATTATTTCCATGGTGCTTCTTCTGTCCTAAACATGTGATAGGCATTGTCACCCAAGGAATCTCCTCTGTTGGTTAATATATGACAGGCAGAGGGACAGGATCCTATTCACACTGTCTCCACCAACAGTGGATATTATCTCAAGTACATATCAGAAGAGAACACTAAAAAATCATCACATGTAAAGGAAAAATTGTGCTTAGTAAGTGATCTCATCTCGATGATTTTCTTTATGATGAGTCTTAAAAGATTTATAATTATGTTTTATGGAGACTTGTTATGCTTGGACCTGAAAATGGCTTCTCTAGTTTCTAATATTTTTAGTAGACAATTCATATTTTATTTCTCTATCCTGTTTTTATTCCTACTGAAATTTCTGTGGTCCTGTTAAAACACTGCACACACCACCATAATGCCATGCTTCACAGAGTATCCAGGGTTGCACAGGGGAATCAGTTTTTTGATGGCTCCTCAATGTGACCATCTTCCAAGCTATGTTTGTTGAAATGGACCCTCCTGTTTTAGGGAGAATTGGTTTTTGGTATCAGAGATAAGCATTATATGTAAGATTGTTTTAAGCAGAGATAGAAGTTAAAATATTTTATATCAAATAAAAAATAATACTACTACACAAATAAAATTGAAACTCACAACCAAAGAAAACAGGAAATTGAGAGTAACAAGGAGAAACAACTTGGACTTTCCCTAGCAAGTGTGCCCGTTAGGTGTTTATTAAATACTCTGATTCCAAATTTCTCCCTGTAAAAATATAAATACTGAAAGCCTCACAATTATATAATTATTATCTTGTAAAATATATTTTTAGAAGAAGATTACATAGAAAAATAAATGAGAATTTTTGATTTATTTTGGTATCTCTATGAGAATCCAGAATTTGCTATTTTCTCTAATTTTTCAATTTTACCAATACCAATGTTGGCATAACCTATTTTTGGAGATTTTATAACAGCTGTCCCAAAAGCAGGAGTGCACTCTTTTTAAAATTAGGAAATTAAAACAGGACCACATTAAGTTTAAAGTCATAGGTTAAGAAGCAATAGAGTTATATTTTAGACCAGGCCTCATTCAATCAAGTCTATGAATATTCTAATCTGTAAATTCTCTAAATATTGTTTAATATTAATAGAATAATATTAGTTACTAATATTATAAAATAGTCATAATTTTAAAATTCATTTAGAAAGAAGTATAATTTTATTGATATATTATGCATATAAGCCCATACAAATTATTTTTGATCATATCCTTTCTCAATGATTTTCTATCAAGTGTACAGAAGTACTTCTTCAAACATTATCCTAGAAAAGTTTGTATTGATAAGAAAAGGAAGTAAAAGGTAAAAGCCAGTTTATTCAAATTCATCAGTGCTCAAAAATATGGTTATTTTCTTTAGAAATTAAATATTTACTGTAGAAGATATGTTCATTTGTATGCTGTGAGACTATGTTTTTTTTTCACGTGAATGTATGTGTTAGTAATGCTTTTAAGATAAATATTCCCTTTCCATCATTACTCTATATTGCTATAAATATTGACAGAAAAGACATCAAATCCAGTGTTTGTTATTATATAATAAGAATTTTCATTTTGGCCTTCTCTCTTTGCTTCACAAATGGAGAGTGAAAGAATATTTAAAAAACTATCAAAAAAGAAGGAAAAAGTAAACCAATAAACGGATTCAATGCTGAGTATGAAAAAAATAAAACAAAAAAGAGAAATAGATAATTATCTTTCCAGTATATACCTGGAGAAATATTTCCAGCTTACTTAAAAAAAAAGATAAGCAACATGAGTGTTATATTTAGAGATGAACTATTCATGGTTGTTGTAGGTTGAACTTCCCCTTCCCTTGGTTCTGATAACCAAAGACATATCTTGCTTACAGCTGTGTGTAATTTACTATATTAGGAAGCAGAACACATAGGTACAAAAGATTTGTATCTCTGATGGTCAGAAGATTGCACTATTCCAAAGCTGAAAGGCTTCCTAAAAATTGAGTCACAAATTTGCAGGTAAATGTTTCCTATTGAAAAGCTTCAACAATAAGGAACTTCACTTCAGAATCTGAGTCACAATTGCCTTCAATTTTGGTTCATCAATTCTACATGATTCTCCACTGCTATATTGTTTGTAATTTACTTAGCATGCTAAATCAATTCCATTAGATTTAGATTTTAATGAATGGTACAGTATGTACCTGGATTTGCACTCAAATAATCAGTCCAAGATAATAACTATTTTATGCTCATTTGTATGCCTTCTCTCAAAGGTTGCCCTAACATATTATTATATGTTAGAAGAATACTATAAAAACATAATTTAGGATTTCTAATTAAGGAAATTGAACTGAGGCATGAGGCAGTCATTACATATAATATGGAGAAACGATATCATTAACCTGTCATATTCCTATATTATCTAATTGTTGTTAATAGTTTATTTTGCTGGAATATTGGACAGAAGGTAGTTCCTTGGTGTTACCCCAATTCTCTTTTTAGATTTTCCTTGATCTCTCCTGCTTTCTTGACTCGCTTCTCATGAGAGCACAGAATTCCATCTCAGACTCTGCTTCCAGAAAAAGCCATTCAGAGACAAACTTTAGGTTCTGCTTTGGGCATATGGAGATTATATATCCCAAATATCTTGTCAAGATTGTACTTTTGAATTACAGATATAGATGTTAAATTCAACATTCCCTTTCTTATTCCACTAACTAATCTTGATTTCTAGGTTAGTTAAAAGAATATACTGTGAAAATGGATGGGGAAAATCACTGCAGTGTCAAAATTTGTGCTCCTGGGACTCCCCCACCCATGGGATATGTAGGCCTTACTCTCTATATTTCTGATGTATTAGTCAATCACTGTATTTCAAAATATTGTCATCATGATTTTAATCATCACTGATCCCATATGCACTCCTTCATGTACTTCTTTTTGGCCAGCTTGTCCTTTATTGATATGTGGCTTTCCTCAGTGACAACTCCTAAGATGATCACAGCCTTTCTCAACGAAAAAAAGACCATTTCCTTTGGAGGTTGCATGAGTCACTCTTTGTCCATTTCATTGTAGAGGGTAAGATGGTGCTGCTAGTGGTAATGGTCTATGACTGCTATGTGGCCATCTGTGAACCACTTCACTACTCCACCTGTATAAGTCTGCACAGATACATTAGGCATGTGGTGACTGCATGGGCAGCTGGCTTTGTGCATGGAATGAGTCAAGTGGTTGTGACTGCACACTTGCCATTCTGTGGTCCCAGGGAATAGACAGCTTCTTCTGTGATATACGACTGGTGACCAAGCTGACCTGCATGGATTCCAAAAATTTGGACATTTTAATGAATGCAGACAGTGGAGTTGTGGGTGTAACCTGCTTTGTTCTGTTGCTAATCTCCTATACATACATCCTTCTCACTGTCCAATAAAATAGGTGCTTCCAAGGCACTGTCCACTTGCACTGCCCACATCACAGTAGTGGTGCATTTCTTTGTGCCTGGCATATTCATCTATGTGTGGCCACTAAATATCACCTGATTTGACAAATTTCTTGCTGTCTTTTATTCTGTTACACCTTTTCTAAATCCAACCATTTATACCCCGAGAAAAAGAGATGAAAAGTATGCAGAAATTTAGAAACAGCTACATATATTTCTAAGGAAACTGTTACTGCCCAGAAATATCATGAACTTTCAAATTGGTAATATTTTCACTTTGTAAGTAGCTTGAAATTCACAGTACTTAATATATCTCTATACTTGTGTCTTTTCTCAGGATACAAAATAGGGTTAACACAATAGAGGTAAATTCAACATTTATGAATTAATAAGAAGAAAATTATGAAATGTTCCCCAAATTTCAGGTCTGATTACTCATCTTTAGGGGGCATTTATCACTCAGTTTTCCTACATCTTTAAAGTGTTATATAAAAATGTATACTTTACTTGCAAAGGTATGGTTCCAGCTAAGCAGACAGCATCTTACTGAGCTTCTCTTGCCTTTCCCCCCTTAATGTGGAAACAAGTGTTTTATAACACTGACATGTTCATTATAAGCTTTCACTTATATTTTGTGAAAAATAGTTGAAAAACAACTGAATTATTATTTTTGTCTTGACTAAATTCTTCAAATATGAATGCAAAAAGAAAAATGACTACTGGATGAGAAAACGGTGATGAAAAACATAGGGAAGAACACTGAAAATCACTCATATGTGGATTTCAATGATACAGAAAAATTTTAAAACAAAATATTAATGCTGTTCTGTGGGGGTTGGTGGTCTCTCAGTGGTCCCCAGGAGAAAATGGCGAGACGGTTTAGGAAATAAAGAGAAGAGATAGGCGGGGTCAGGTGGAGTTACCTCTTGCCTGATGAGCAAGAGGACTGCCCCAAAACAGTAAAGCATTTATTTATACCCGTGAGAGGTTGGTTAATTTCTGCCTCGCTGCCCAGCAACCAGTTAACAAGATACAATGGCTTATTTACTCCGAGGAGGAGCTCCGTGTTCTCAGGCTGGCTTCACCCTGTATGTGTAATTATTTTCCAGCTTCAGCAGCTCCCAACACTGTTCCCCTTGGTCATCTCAGTATCAAAAATTTAGTATTTAATATATTATCAGTCATTTATGAAGTATCTATAAATGAAGCTTGTAGCAGGGTTGCTAGTATTTCAGCTCTTGGTTACCACCTTCTGGACATCCTGCGTCAATTTCCTTAATTTCTTTAATTGGTCCCAGGTGAAGTATGGCCTCATCCTCATCTGCTGGCTGTGGCGCGGTCCCTGAGGATCAAATTCTTGAAAGGTGGAACCAAGTCCTTGACAGTCTGTTCAGAGTCCTTTGGAAAGGCACGGGCAAACCCTTGGCCCCATATGAGTATTGGGCTAGGTCCCCTCTATTGTCCAGTATGACAATCCTCCCAAAGTCTAGTTCTAGCTTCATTTCCTTTACTCGATTGAATTGTCTTCCTGAAGTTCAGTTAAGGAGAGTAATTAAAATTAAAACCAAGCTGGAGGTACAGTTCAGGGCATAGTACCCGCCTGGCAAATACAAGGTCCTTAGTTCAAATTCCCGTATCAAGAAGTAAAACAGTAAGAATCAAGTGGTCCCTAGTAATGGTCAGTATGTCATCAAATTCAGAGTAATAAGCTGATGGTGGGGCATAAATCTCAAATACATGGTAAGAATAGTTCATTGTTAATGTGTGCATAGGAAAATGAAATAAAATGTGGCACCAAAACTTACATTTGGGAGAATCATAGAGTAAAATGTATCACTTTAAAAGAGACATTTCACAAATATAAGGTATGCCTCATGATAACTAAAAGAACAAACAGAGCACATGAGCAAAAGAGACAGAAATAGGCATTTAAGTAAGTACACTGCAATCAAAAAGTCATCAGATTGCAAAGGAAGACAGATGGAGAAATAATGAAAATTAACAAAGAAAAACAAAAAAAACAGGAAAAAATTGATTAAATGGTAATAAAATTTTCATTGATTGATAATTGCTTAAATATAATAATATAAATTCTTTAAGTGATAGCCTGAATGGATTAAGAAGCATTCATCAATGACATATTGTCTGGAAGAGATGCACTTTCGCTTTGAGGAAATATATTGGTTGAAATAAGAGGGAAGAAAACCTTAGTTCATACAAATGCAAACCAAAAGATAGCAGGGGTAGGTATACTTATATCAGTCAAAATAGGTTTAAAACCATAACAGAAACTGTGACGGGTCCTGAAACAAATAGAACTCCCATACAGCCAATTGGAATTTTAGGGTAGCACTTTTATTAGCTGAGCTCAGTGGCCCCAGCATCAGGCATCAACCCCTGTTTCAGAGTTGAGCAGAGACACCGAGCTTGATTTACAGAGGGCTTTTAAAGGCAAAAACCGCAAACTGCAGGGGGTTACAGGCATCCTGCTTGGCAAGCTATTGTTCGCCTCAACGGATTATTAGGTGCCTTTTGAAATGGGTCCACTGTTTCTCCAGGAACACTTCCTCGTTCTGATCTTGTTTGTTTTGCCTAACTATGGTTGTCTTGGGTTAGGTCAAACGTGGAGTCTGTATAGTCAGGGCTAAAGCTTCAGGCCATAACAGAAACAAGAAACAAAGATATTCTTGTGAAGTGCACACAGAGTGTCCTACAAGAGAGTATGTTTGGTCACAAACCAATTCTTACATACTTGTCAAGGTTAAAGTCATATCAAGTCCTTTATCTTTTCTGAAGCTGGGCATGGTGGCACACACCTGCACTTTCAGCACCTGAGAGGCTGAGGCAGGAGGATTACTGTGAGCTCAGTGCCAGCCTGGGCTACATATTGGTTCAAGGCCAACATGAACTACGTAGACCCTATCTCACCAAAAAAGAGAGTATCTTTCCTGAGCAAAATGATATGAGAACAAAATTAGATTGATAAGAGGGTGAAAACTGGAAAATTCACATATGTGGGGAAATTAAACATCATATTGCTAAATAACCAGTAGGTCAAAGAAAAATTAGAAAGAAAGTTTAGAAATTTGAGGAAGTAAAATCACAACATACCAAAGCTTATGAGATGCAAAAAAAAGTTCCAAGAATGACATTTACAGTAAAATAAATACCTATTGTACTAATAAAAAAGTGCTCTCAAACAACCAAAATTAATAGATGAGGGATCCAGAAAAACTAGACTAAAGCTAGTAGACAAAAGAAAAAAATATTGTAATAAATCAAAAGAATTACATAAACCTCATTTAAAAAAGGTTTCCAAAAGCTGCTACTATAGTCTTTTTTTGTTTGGTGCTGGGAATCACACTCCAGACCTTGCACTTGTGAGGCAGATACTTGTGCCACTGAGCTTGATCCCCAGCCCCTGCAGAGTCTTTCGAAGCATAAAAGTGGCAAACTTTTACTCATATTAACTAAGAAAACAAGATGATTCAGAAAAATAAAATTATAAATTAGATATACAGCATTACCAATGATACAACAGAAATATGAGGGATCATATGACTGCTATGAGCAGTTATGCAGCAAAAGGAGGACAATTCATCAAAATTTGATTATTTCTGAGAAACATACCACTATCAAAAAATTAAATAGAAAATCTGAGTACAGCAACAACACTTAAGGACTTTGAAATAGTAATAAAAAACCAAGAAATTTCATGTTCAGATGTATGATCATGCTTGTCAATTGCACCATGCATTATTAATCAATAATAATCAATTAGTACTAGTCTTTCTGAAAAACTTAAAGAAATGAAGTGGAAGAAGCAATTCAAAAAGTTTTATGAAGCTCTGGGGCTGGGGATATACCTCAGTGGAATAAGCGCCTGCCTAGCAAGAGCAGGGTCCTGAGTTCGATCCCCAGTACCGCCAAAGAAAAAAAAAATTTTATGAAGCTCAGATTACATGACACAAGGTTACTAGAAAAAAACAAAACTTCAGACCACTATCTCTGATGAAGACAGATCAAATAATTTTCAACAAAATAGGAGTTAGAGTTTAAGGTAATGGTAAAGTGTTTATACATCCTGATGAAGTAGAATTTCTCTCTAAGATACAAGAGATGATCCAACATAAGTAAATCAATCAACATGGTACAACACATGAACAGAATGAAAAATAAATGTTACAACATTTTAATTAATAAAGGAAGAATGAGAAAATCTAATATCTTATCATGAAAAACTTCTCAAATAATTAGCAGAAAAGGGATTCTTCTCAGTATAACATAGGTCATTTATGGCTGACCACAGCAACATAGTAGATAACCTTGAAAAGTTGAAGGCTTACCCTTGTTATCAGAAAAAAGGCAATGTTCACTCCTCATTTCTAGTAAACATTTTGTTTCAAGTAGAGCCAGAGCAATTAGCTAAGAAAAGTAAATAAAAGATATCCAGACTTGAGGGGAAGATGTAAACTTGTCTCTGTTAGCATACTTATGATTTTATATGTAAAAATTCCTCCCAAATTAATCAAAAACATGTTAGAACTAAGTAGTAAGTTTAATAAAGTGATCATATTTAAAATATGTATTCAAACAGAGTTGTATTTCTATACACTAATGAATTATCATAAATTAAGGAAACAATTCCACTTACAATAGTAATAAATTATGTTAAACAATCTTACACTAAAACTGAAATCATTTTTAAATTAGATTGAAGAAGATACAGCCAAATGGAAGGATATCCCATATTAATGTATTGGAAGAATTAATATTATTAAAATGTTTATAATGCCCATGTGTAACTTGAAAGCAGTCACTTTCAATATTTTGATGGTACTTTTACAGAAATGGAAAAAGAAAATGGGAATTTTATGGAACCACAAAAAACTAAATAGATGAAGAAATCATGAAAAAGAGCAAATTTTTTTAGTTTAAATGTTTTACAAAGTGTAGTAGCCAAATGACATGGAGCTATGAACATAAACATAGATTCATGAACAAATGGAATGACCTAGAGGGCTAAGAAATAAAACTGCATGTTGCGTGATTACTGGCATGGTAGTGAATGCCAGAAATCCCAGCACTCGGGAGGCTGAGGCTGGAGGATCATTGTGAGTTTGTGACCAGCCTGGGCTACAAAGTGAGCTCCAGGTCAGCCTGAACTGCATAGCGAGACCCTGTCTCAAAAAGACAAACCACAACCAAAACAAAACAAAACAACAAAGAAAAAACACATGTGCATGGATCATTACTATTAGACTCCAACTACAAATAATTAATAAAGGAAAAGTAGGCTCTTCAATAAAGCATATCAAGAAAAATGTACATCCATTTGCAAAAGACTGAAATCAAGTATTTTAGTTGTAGTGTAATTAAGATTCGAACTTTTAAAGATATTAAAACTTAAATGCATTGCCTGAAACCATAAAATACCAGCAGAAATAAGGAAAGAGCTCATTGACATTAGCTTTGATAATGTAATTTTGGATATTATACTGTAAACAGTCAACAAAATAAAAAACAAAAGTGTGATTAAAAAAACAGAAGTTTCTATATTGCAAAGAAAATGCAACAATACGACTATATTTTTCAAAAGGAAGACAAATAAATATCAATATCATTGATTATATAGACAACATTGCTATACGTGGAAGAAAAGCAAATCAACACCACAATGGAAGTTATCTTACATCTACTATAAGCACTATTAGACTTTTCAAAAGTCAAGGTTCAATAAGCACTGGCCAGCTGTCCAGAAAAATACACCTTTGTATACTGTTAAAGGGAATGTAGACTGGTAAAGCTAGTGTAGAAAACAGAAAAGAATTTCCTTTAAAATTAATAATATTATGCAATTTAAAATCTGCATAAAAATCTAAAGGAAACAAAATTAGTATCTCAAAGAGATAGCTGTACCCTCATTGCCTTGAAATGCCAATCATAACAGGCATGATACAAAAACATCTAAATGTTCAGAAATGGATGGCATGTAAAAAGTATACAATATGCCCAGGAAAATATTATTCACATTTAAGAGGGAGGAGTGCTTGTACTATGCCAAATCACCAATCCTTGAAGGAATTGTTTCAGATGGACATTATGCTACATAATGTAAGGCAGTAGGACAATGACAAATACAGTGCTTATTAAGCACTTAATTATAAATTAAGTGCTTATGTGAAATATGTACATACTGGACTGGTGCATGGTGGTAGCCAGGCAGTAGAAGACAGGAACAAGAGGACATGCTGTTCAACTCGCACATTAGTAAGATTTTCCATTGCTGGAACAAAATACCCAACACCCACAACATAAAGAAGGAAAGACTTCATTTGGCTCATTGTTTTTGGGGATTCAGTCCATAGTCAGCTGGCCCCAAGGCAGAAATGGCTGGCGCAAGGGGTGGTGGAGGAGAGCTACTCCTCTAATGAGTTCAGCAAACAAAGTTAAAAGGGAGGAGTTGAGGAGGGAATGTGGCCTCAAAAGATGCACCCCTCCCGCAGCACCCCTCTGCAACCAGGCCCTGCTTTCTAACAGCACATGTAGCTATGAATTCACCAACAGGTCCGTCTGTTGAGGAGCACAGTGGCCCATGCTCCAGTCAGCTTCCCAAAGACCCGCCGTAACACAGGAGACTTTGGGTAGCATCTGCGGTCTAAACAGTCGGTACACAGCTTCTGTTGAGAAAGTTCTAGAGATCTGATGCACAGCAGTGTGCCTTTAATTGACAACATTTTATTGTTTACTTAATCATTTATCAAGAATATATATCTCAAGTTAAATGCTTTTACCCCCCAAAATAAAAAAGCAGAAACTCAAAACCAAACAAGAATGAGAGTAAGGAGAGTAGAAAGGAGGAGGAAGAGGCCGAGGAGGAGGAGGAGAAAAGAACAGGAAGGAGTCACCCTTGCTGGAGCCATTATAGTCATTATTACTTCTACAATAGTAGAAGTAATTTAAATTCTTGGAGGATCTGTAAGCATTATATAGTGTGTGTATATATATCTCAAAACATCACGTACAGGCACAAATCCCCTATATGAATGTAGCGATTAAGTAAACAAAGTGTACCAATAACTTAATTTTAAAAATCACATCATCTTTATTTTTTCGTTTCAGTTTTGATTAACATGATATGATGTCAAATGTTAATAAGACTCGCCGTGACTCTGAGTCTCCACATAGTTTGTTCTGTTCAAATGCTCTTCTCCTTTGCCTGCCCCACACAGCCTTCCAATCCTCTACTAATCTTTATTACACTTTCAGGTGGCCTTTTCCCCTTGTACACATGAGAACGAACAGGTAGTAACTGTATTTCTTTGTCTGGCAAAATAAATGTAATTCCATTTTTTAAAAAGTCAGGAGCTTTCAACACAGGGCTGATTTACATGAGCGTCCTTGTCTTCCTTTTCTAATTTCCAGAGTATGCAACAGTTGATGTCACTAATAATGAAGAATTTCCCACTGATATCCAAAATAAATTATTCCATGATGCTTATTCTGTTCTAAACACGTAATAGGCACCCACCCATGGGATTGCCTCTGGTGGTGGATATATTTCAGGCCAAGAGACAAGAATCCAAAGATACTTGTCTCTACCAACAATGGATATTATCGCTTCCTTCCTCAGAAGAGAAGACTAAGAAATAATCCTGAGGGAAAAAATGTGTTTAGTAAGTCATCTCATTTTTCTGATTTTTAATGATCATTTAAAAGATTCTAAATGGTTTCTTTAGCTCACTACATTTTTAGTGGATAATTTGTACCTTACTCCTCTATCCCATTCTCATTTCTACTGGGATTTGCACACACCATGTAATGCCATGTTTCATGGGTGCATCCAGGGCTGCACAGGGAGATCAGTTTTTCTACGGCTACTCAAGTTTTTATGGCTTCTCAAGGTGACCGTCTTCCAAGCTATGCTCGTTCAAATGGTCCCTCCTGTTTTAGGAGAACTGATTTTTTAAAATCAGTGATAAGCATTATATTTTCGATTGTTTCAAGCAGAAACATAGAAGATAAAATGTTTTTATATTTATTGAGAAAGTTTTACTACAGAAATAAAATTAAAATTCACAACTGAAGAAAACAGGAAATTAGCATGAACAAGTGTAAACAACTTACACTTTTCACATACTTAGTTTTATTTATTTATTTATTTTCAAGAGAAAAAAACAATGATACAAAATTTCAAAACTAGACATTAGGAAATCAGCAATGATCATTACACTGCGTATCATTATCTTCAAAGTAGTTGCTCAGATTACAACGTATAGGTATGCAAATTTGACCAAACAATATAAGCACAAACTACTGCATTTAGTCAGTGTATACTTTGCATATTTATGAAATAGTTTGACTCTAAGATTCTCCCTGTAAAAACATAAATACTGAGAGCCTTCTACTCAGATAAGTATTGTCATACAAAACATCTTTCTGGGAGAATATTACATAGCAAAAGTGATAAAGTGTGTGGCTTATTTTCACAGAAGAGTGTAAATTGTGCCACTTCAGTTTTTCAATTTTTATCAATCTCAGGGTTCACATTACCTATTTTAGGAGATTTTGTAATTTATTACAGGTAAGAATTCCAATGTTCTTTAAAAGAACATGTCCTTTTTTGAATCTACGTCCTCTATTAGTAATATTAAAACCCTCCAAGGAAAAGTAGAAGAATCACTCAAACTGTTAAGTTCTTGGGAAGCGAACAAGAATATCTGACATGTAATGTTAACCTTTTTATCCTATAGGATGGCTGATTACCTGTTAACTTAAAGAAAGTGTAAGTAAAATAATTGAATTATTTATATTTTGCTTAAAGAAAGCATAACTATGTCCAATTAAAATATAATTAATTTATAGTGAAAAAGAATCAAAGTATTGAGACGTACAGTGAAATAATTGACATTAGGATCTGAAAAATGTACTGCTGTAAGGCTTACCCTAATGAACATAGATGAGAATCAAGGAATACTTAGTAATATTAACTGAGTACTGAAAGAATTGAAGAGCTTTTGTACATTTTCTAGTTCATCTTCAGGTCAAATAAGTTAGACTCAGTGTACTCTTTTTAAAAATTAGGAAATGAAAACAGAAATCTATTAAGCTTAAAATCATTGGTCAAGAAGAAATAGTATTAGATTTCAGACCAGGTCTAACAAAATCAAGTCTATGATTCTTTTAATCTATAAATTCCCTAAATATTGCTTAATAATAATAGAATCATTTAATTATTTATAAACTATGAAATATTAAGAATTTCAAACTTTATTTACTTGGTGAGTTTTTTGGGCTTTTTTTGAGACAGGGTCTTGCTATGCAATTTAGACTGGCCTTGACCTCACTTTGTAGCCCAAGCTGGTCTTGAACTCACAAGAAGCTTCCTGCCTCGGCCTCCCAAGTGCTGGTACATACGTGCACCACCACACCTTCAAAATTTATCTAGAAAGTAGGATGGTTTTTATTAGTACATTGTTCCATGTAAGTCTACAATCATCACTAATCATATCCTGCCTCAGTGCTTTTTCTGACAAACATACAGAACTAGCTGTGTAAACGTTTTCCTAGAAAAGTTGGTGCTGACAAGAAATTAAGATTAAAGATAAATGTCAGATTGTCCAAATTTGTCAGTGCTCATAAGTCAAGATAATTATTTTTGGAAAATGAGTAAATATATTAGAGACTTTTATGATATGTTTCCTTTTTCACAGTAAATATATGTGTTATTTAGTAATGTCTTTTGGAAAAGTTTTTTATTTCCATCATTACTCTATATCTCTATAAGTATTGAAAGGAAACTAAATCTGGTGCTCACCATGATGAAATAATTTTCATTTTCAACTACTCTTTTTGGCACATCCATAGAGATTCCAAATAACAAACAAAACTGTCCAAAATAAGAAAGTAAGGAAAACAAGTGGAATGGCACAAAAAAATATATAAAAACTGATTTAATGCTGAACATAGAAAACAGAAACAAGGGAAAGAAATAAACCATTTTATTTCCAGTATATACCTTGAGAAATATTTTCAGCCTGCTTAAGGACCAAGGTGAGTAACATCACCATTATATTTGGAGATGAACTATCACAATGACTATACTTTAAACTTCACCTTCACTTGGTTCTAATTATCAAAGACGTACAGATATATGTCATTTTTTATCTTAGAAAATAGAGTAAATAGATATAAAACATCTGTATCCTTGATGGTCAGAAGATTATACTATTCCAAAGTCTAAAGAGTTCCTAAAATCCAGTCATAATTTGAAGGTAAATATTATCAAATAACTTTGATTAATAAAATTTCATTCAGAGTTCAAGAAGACCGAATTTGAGTCACAATCACATATGCTTTTGGCTAATCCCTTTCTACATGGGCCGTGCTCCTGTGTGCTTTTAGTCCAACTAGCATGCTAAATAAATTCCACTGGATTTTAAATTTAACATAACAACAAATTATTTACCTGGCTTTGCATCCAAGTAATCATACCAGGATAACTATTACATATTCATTTGTGTAGCTTCACTCAAAGATTGTCCCAATAGATAAATATATTGTAGAAGCAAAATACAAAAGTGTAACTTAGGATTTCTCATTAAAGAAGTACAGTTGAGGCTTGAGGCAGTCGTCACATATAATGCTAAGAAACTGTTACATTGTATCATCTCAGTATTACTGCATTCCAGTATCACTTAACCATCGTATCCCTACATTCTTGGCCTAATTATTGTTTTTGTTATTTCTACTGGAATGCTGGACATAACAATATTCATCTCCTCAGCCTTTCTTTCATCTGTCCTGCTGTTCTGAGTCCCTTCTTGTGAGAGCGCACTCTCAACAAGTCATTCAGATAAGAATTCCCTTCAGACTGTCTCCAAAAGAGCCATTCTTGGACAGCCTTCAGTGTCTACCCTGGGTAGAACCCTTGCATATCTGACTAATAGTTCCTGTCAAAATTTGCTTTTCAATTACAGATACAGTCGCTGAATGTCAATGTGAATACCAAATCCAAATTTTAAGTTCCTTTTCTCATCCCACCAACTAGCAATATTAATTAAAAGAATATACTTCAAAGAATGGATGAAGCAAATCAATCTGTAGTGTCAGAATTCGTGCTCCTGGGACTTTGCCACTCCTGGAATGTGCAAGTCTTACTCTCTGCAATATTTTTGATGATTTTCCTGCTCATTGTATCTGGAAACACTGTCATTTTGATCTTAATCATCATTGACCCCCAACTTCATTCTCCCATGTACTTCTTTTTGGCCAACTTGTCCTTTGTTGATATGTGGCTTTCCTCAGTGACCACTCCTAAGATGATTACAGACTTTCTCAAGAACAGCAAAACCATTTCCTTTGGAGGGTGCATGTGCCAGATCCTCTTTGTCCATTTCATTGCAGGGAGTGAGATGGTGCTGCTGGTGGTAATGGCCTATGACCGCTATGTGGCCATCTGCAAGCCACTCCACTACTCCACTTTTATGAACCTGAAGAGGTGCGTCGGATTAGTGTTGACATCCTGGACAGCTGGCTTTGTGCACGGCATGAGTCAAGTTGTTGTGATTGCACAACTGCCATTCTGTGGCCCCAGGGAAATAGACAGCTTTTTCTGTGATATACCACTGGTGATTAAGTTGGCCTGCATGGATTCTTCTGACTTGGGAACATTCATGAATGCTGACAGTGGAGTTGTGGCTGTAACCTGTTTTATTCTTTTGCTGATCTCCTACACCCACATTCTTCTCACTGTCTGCCAAAGCTCTAAAACAGGTGCTTCCAAGGCTCTGTCCACCTGCACTGCCCACATCACCGTGGTGGTGATTTTCTTTGTACCCTGCATCTTCATCTATGTGTGGCCGCTAAACATCACATGGTTAGACAAATTTCTTGCTGTCTTTTACTCTATTATTACACCTCTTTCAAATCCAGCCATTTATACCCTGAGAAATAAGGAGATGAAAAGTGCTATACAGAGATTTAGAAACTACTACATGGATTCAAAAGGAAACTGTTAATGCCCAGAAACATCATGAACATTCAAACTGGTAATACACTGACTTTGTAAGTCATTTGCCACACAATGATAGTGAACCTATAGCATGTCTGCTACAGCCTATCACTGGAAGCTCTAATAATTTAACCACCAGCAGCTTAATATATATCTGTCATGTCTCATGAAAGAGCAATAGCTTTATTGCAATATGGGCAAATTTAGCATTTATAATCTAATAAGTACAAAACACGTATTGTATCTCTAAATTCCAAATCTAATGCTTAAGGACAGTTTACTCACTCCAGGGTTTTATACTTTTAACTTGTTAAATATATATGTATAATATATTTTGCAAAGGCATGCTTCCTTCTGGGTAGAATGCACTGTAATGCATGTCTCTTGAAGTTTTTCTTAAGTTCTTTGGCAAAAGAATTTCATAACGCTGACATCTTCCCTCCAAAATTTCACTTACTTTGTTGGAAAACAGTTGAATTATTATTTTTGTCTTAACTGAATTATTTCTCAAACATGAATGGGAAACATGAACAGCTGCTAATGGTAACAGAAAACATCTTGAAAAACAATGGGAAACACTTCTATGTGGGGTTTGCTAACTTTTGAAAACATTAGAAAAAGGAAAAAGAAACTACAG
Organism: Dinomys branickii; assembly: GCA_004027595.1. Taxonomy (NCBI): domain Eukaryota; kingdom Metazoa; phylum Chordata; class Mammalia; order Rodentia; family Dinomyidae; genus Dinomys; species Dinomys branickii. Next base: position 429 of record PVLD010007292.1, on the reverse strand, counting down.
GTATTCTTCCTGGTCACCTCAGTCTCAAAGGTTAAAATTTAGTATTTAACTTATTATTAGTGATTATGAAATATATATAAATGAAATCTCCTCCATTAGGGCAAGAATAATTCTTTTCTGTTAATTCTTGAGATCATGTTATTTCAGACGTTAATATAAAATACTCACTGAGCAAATAAATTTTAATGAATCAATTCAGCTGTTCTGTTGAAATATTCATAGCATTATTGTTTTTTTTTTATTTTAGAAACATAAAAGTACAAAAACATATTGACAAACAGATACCCATTATCATAGAAAATAGTACAATCACAACTAATCTATAGACAAGGTGATATGGTCTCAACAGTAGTTGTTGCTTTATCCATTGATATCTTCGAATTGTAGATGTATGGACCCATATACAGACATGTAAATTTAGTCAGACTG
>PVLD010007291.1:0-92763 GCA_004027595.1 Dinomys branickii | reverse complement strand
TTTTTTTTTTTTTCTTTCTTTTTCTGTCATTGATGATGTAGTTCTTTTTGCTTTCACACTTTAAAAAGAAGTTGTACTGCTGACTTAGGTCACTTTATTGTAAGGAATAATTGATGATTAATTGTCTGATCAATTTTGCCTGTCTATATCTGTTTTCCTGAATATACACTTAGAAGTTATTGATATGTAATGCAACTACCATTGTTGATTCCCTGTCACCTTATCTGTAACTCAGATTCGATTGTACTGTTCTTATGCTACTTTGTGTCTGTTTGTTAATATCTTTTTGGTTTTATACTTTTAAAATAAAAAAATAAAAAATGTATCATTTTTATATAATAGAATATTACTCAGCTATGAAGAAGGACAGATTTGGGGCTTTTGTAGACAAATGGTCACAAATGTACACCATATGCGTAAGTGAAATTAATCAGAGGTTCATGTGCAGGCAACATATTGTATCACTGGTGTGGGAATCTGAAGGTGGGAATGTGGATTGGGGGGTGTGAAGGGAATCTGCTCAAAGGTAAGGAGCAGGTGGGATGAGGGGAGGAAGGAAGAAAGAGACAAATATGTATCTATGTGTGTATGCAGGATGGCTAATATGGTGCCACTGTTGACCTGTGTCGCTTTATGGTAAGGAACAGTTCATGACTGTTTGATCAAGATTGTATATCTATATGTGATTTCAGAAACATGCACTTTGAAGTTATCAGTGTGTGGTGCAGCAACCATTGGTGATTCCCTGTCGCTTTGTCTATAATTCAATTTTGATTGTACTGCTCTTGTGCTACTTTGTGTCTTTTTGTTAATGTTTTTCTTTTTGTTATTGTTGTTGTTTTGTTTGTTTTTTATGCTTTTAAAAATTAAATAAAATAAAAAGGAGGATAAACTCGAGGCTTTTATAGGTAAATGGTCACAACTAGAGACCATACTCATAAATAAAATAACTCAGACCTGCATGTGTAAGCAGCATATTGTCTCACGAGTGTGGGAGCCTGAAGGAGTGAATGGAAACTAGAAGGTATGATAGATAATTGTGAAATGAAAGGAAAATGCTGAAAAGTATTGGTTAACTGGGGTGTGGGAAAGGAGAAGGGAAAGAAGGGGAAATTATGTATGTATGTATATACAGGATGGCTAACAGTTGTACTACTGTCTTCTGCTGTTTTACTGAAAGGAACAGTTAATGATTACTGGTTTGATCACTATTGCATAGTTCTCTTCCTGAGAAACCACTTTGAAGATATCAATGTGTAATACAGCAGCCATTGTTAATTTCCTACCACTTTGTCTGTTACTCTGTATTGTTTGTATTGTTCTTTTGCTATTCTGTAAATGGATGTCTGTTTGTTAATATGTTCTCTTCCTTTATTCTTAAAATAAAAAAATAAAAATCTGTTGCTCAGATTACCAGATATAAGCATACAATATTGGTCAAAATACAAAAAAATTTAAGGATTAACTCTGAAATACTTTGAAGACAAAAACATGCAATATAATAACCATTGTTGAACTCATATCATCTTGTTTTTTGAAATTCTAATCATTTCTAATGTTTTTAAAATTATGTTTATTCTGTTTAAAATAAAAAGTATTGTCATTAAAACATAAGAAATCTTGCCATTAATCCCTCTCAAAATACTCCCACTTACTTCAAACACACTTACCCAATCATTTTTGCTATTTTCTGAAGCAGTATTGGAAGTCCTCTTACATGTAAGTGTCTTCAGTTGCACTATCATGGCTGCCTTGATGTCTTCAACTAAAAATGTTTACCTTTCATTGTCATTTTGATTTTGGGAATAGCCGGAAATTGCACAGTGCAAGGCCCAACAACTAAGGTGAATGAGAATACACCATTAAGGCTTTTATGAGCCTCTGTTAGATGGCACCTGCAACATTTACTAGATTTTTTTTCATACCTTGTGAAGACTCACGAATGATAACTTCCAGAGCTGCTTCATAAAGTAGAAGAACAATAGAATAAGTGTATTTGAAGCAACAGGAAATACTCTGAGGGTGATTGCTGGCAATGTATCTTACTGTAATACTTTTTAAAACTTGACTCATTCATTCTATTTTTGATGACCTCCCCTGTAAACATATATGCTCCAATATTTGATGAACCCAGTTTCAAAAAGCAAACATTACTGGACATAGTCCCCAATACAATAATACTGGGTAATTTCAATATTACCAATACATAGATCATCCAGACAAACAAATTAAAAAACACCAGTGTTAAACTACACTGTAAGTCAAATAGGCTTAGATATCTACAGAATATTGTATCTGACACCTATAGAATACACATTACTTTCTGGAGTTTATGAAACTTTCTCCAAAATATGTCACATTTCAGGCCAAAAAAAGCAAGTCATAGAAAATATTTTAAAGTTAAATAATTTCTTGTATCTTTCCAGACAGTAGTAAAATAAAACTAGAACTCAACAGCAAGAGAAACTATACCAACCCAAAGAGACTGAATAATACATTTTGAACATTGAAGAAATCCTGGAGGGAATTAAAAATTTCCTAGAATCAAATGAAAACATAAACACAATACACAAAGATTTGTAGGATACAATGAAAGCAGTTTAAGCCATAAAAACTTCTTTCTTTACTAATAAATAAATTTATAGCTATAAATGTCTGCATTTAAAATCAGAAAGATCTCAAAAACCTAAAGTTGTGTCTCAAAGACTTAGAAAAATAATAACAAACCAAACCCCAAATCAATTGAAAAAGAGATAATAAAAACAACAGCTGAAACAAATGAAATAGAGACTAAACCAATAATCTAAGGGTAAATGAAATAAAGAGTTGGTTCTTTGATCGATCAAGAAAATTGACATGATCTTATCCAATTTACCTGAGAGAGAAGACTCAACTAAATAAATTGAAAATAAAAAAGAGGACAATAGCATCAATGAAATCCAAAGGATCATTAGGGAATATTTTTAAAACTTACATTCTACCAAATTGAAAAATCCAGATTTGGACAATATTTTAGACACAGATGACCTACCAAAGGTGAACCAAGAGAAAAAGCTAAGCAGATCAATAACAAGCAATGAAATTGAAGCAGTAGTAAAATGTCTCCCTAAAAATAAAAGCTCAACACTAGACAGAATCACTGTCAAGTTTTACCAGGTTTTTAATAAAGAGCTAACACCAGTGATCCTCAAAATATCCCATAAAATAGAGTGAGAAGAAAACTTCCAAACACATCCTATAAGGCAGTATTAACCTCCTACCAACATCTGATAAAGACACAACATAAAAAGAAAGTAATGTATCCTTGGCGTACAGAAATACAAAACTCCTCAATAAAATACTTGTAAATGAAATTCAGCATAGAAAAATGTACACACCATGATTAAATTGGTTTGACTCCAAAGCTGTAAGGATGGTTCAACACATACAAAGGAGTAAATATAATACAGCACATAAGTAGAATCAAGGATAATAGTTATCTGATCCATTCAGGAGATTCAGGATGAAAGTGTTTGATAAAATTCAACATCCCTTCATGAAAAAAGCTCTGAAGAAACTTGGAAACGAAGGATCATACCTCAACATAATAAAGGCTACATATGACAAAACCATAACCAACATCATATCAAGTGGGGAAAAACTAAAAGCATTTCCTCTAAAATTAGAAACAAGACAAAGTGTCAACTCTTACCACTCTGATTCAGTGTAGTACTTGAAATTGTAGCCAGACAATTCAGACAAGAGGAAGAAAGAAAGACACAAACAGCAGAAGTGAAACCATCACTGTTTCCAGGTGGTCTGATACTGTGCTTAGAAGACACTGAGGACTCCAGCAAGAGACTTAGATCTGACAGTTAAATTCAGCAAAGTAGCAGGACACAGAAAACAACAAACAAAAATCAGTAACTCTTCTATGCACTAATGATAAGCCAGCTAAGAAAGAAATCAGGCAAAGAATCTTATTCATTAGAGCCTCCAAAAAATAATAGAATATCTATAAATAAATTAAGCAAAGAAGTTTTAAAAAAAAACCTGTACAATGTAAGTCATAGAACAGGAAAAAAGGAAATTTAAGAAAATACTAGAAGATGGAAATAATGCTCATGGCTCGTCGATCAGGATAATTAATGTTGTTAAAATAGACATTACCAAAAGCGATCTTCAGATTCAATATAATCCCCCAAAAAATGGAAGCACATGGGTGCATGCACACACACACACACACACACAAACTGTGAAGAGTCAAAGCAATCTTAAACAAAAGGAGTAATACTAAAGGCACCAAAATATCTAAATTCAAAACATACTACAGATTCATACTAACAAAATGCACTATATTGTCATAAAAACAGACACATGAACCATTGGAATAGAACAGAGGAACCAGAAAGAACTCGTGTATTTATGGTCCTTTGATTCTCAACACAGGTGTCAAAAACGTACCTTGGAGAAAAGACAGCCTCTTCCAAAAAGGATGCTACAAAAACTGGATATCCACATGTAGAAGATTGAAACTCTATCCCCATCTCTTCCTATCTTGTACAAAAACTAACTCAGAATGGATTCTAAACCTTAGCAGAAGATCTGAACCTTTGAAACTACTGGGGAAAAACACAGGGGAAACACTTCAAGACGTGGCCATAGACAACGATTTCCCCAATAGGACCCATCTAGTTCCGAAAACAAAAGCAAGAATTGACAAACTAAATTACATCAAATTAAAAATCTAATGCACAGCAAAGGAAATAATCAACAGAGTGAAGGGACAGCCTCCAGAATGGGAGAAGTCTTTCCTAGCTATTCATCTAACAAAGGATTAATATCCAAAATATATAAAGAACAAAGTTTTCAACAACAAAGACAAATAATCAATAAATTAGCAAATGATCTGAACAGACATTTCACAAGAGGAGAACAAATAGCCAATAAATATATGGAAAATACTTAACATCTTGAGCCATCAGGGAAATGCAGATGCAGAATAAATACATAAATACATACATATATAGGTACATACATACTGCAGACAATGTAGAGAAAAGAAATTCTTATACAGTCTTGTTAGGAATGTAAACTAGTACAGCCACTGTCAAAAATAGGGTGGAAATTCCTCAACAAACTAAAAAGACAACTATGTTATGATTCCGCTACAGCCTGTGTATACACTGCAAGGAAATTACATCAGTGTACAAAAGAGACGCCTACATTCTATCTTTATTGTAGCACTATTCACAATAGGCAAGTTATGGAATTAGCCTGCATGCTTGCCAACAGACAAATGGATAAATACAATATGGAATATATAAAGAAAGGAATTTTGTCCAGCCATAAAGAGGAAGTCCCACCATGAATGGAACTGGAGATCAGTGTGTTAAGCAAAAAGAACCAGACAGAGAAAGACAAGTAGTGCTGGTTATTTCTCCTGTGTGAAAAAAAAGGGGAAGGGAGGGAGGAAAATGACCTGAAAGTAGAAGAGGGATGGTCAGAAAAGGAGAAAGGAACAAGGGACTTGGAACAAGGCAGAGAGAGGAGAGGGCAGGCAAAGGTGTTAGGGAGAGTGGAAATGATTAAAGCACAACATGTGAGCGTATGAAAATGACACAGCGAAAACTATTAGTTTGTACACTTATTATTCAATGTTGTAGTAGAAATAAATTAATTTTAAAAAGAAAAGAAAAATACACTGAATGGGATTAGTGGCAGGTTAGATATAGAAGAAGGAAAGATTCGTGAATTTAAAGATGTAGGTAAACAAACTATCCAAAATGAAACACAGAGGCTGGGTGTGGTGTCACACACCTGTAATCCCAGCACTCAGGAGGTGAGGCAGGAGGATCACCATGAGATCAAGGTCGGCCTGAACTACACTGCAAGAGCCTGTCTCAAAAAACATTATAAACTCACAGCAGTCCATCAGAGAGACTTACGGTATAATTTTAAGTGCTCTGATTTATATGTAATTGGAGTAGTTCCTATGAAAAAAGAGATGGGCATGGACAGAAAATTAAAATTTGAAGACTAGTAGCCAAAATTTTTCCAAATTTGGGGAAAAGTGTAGATCAGTCGATCCAGAAAGCTCAACAAATCCCACGCACAAGAAACATAAAGGAAAACACAGTGAGACCCGTGATAACAAATTTGCAGAAAAGCAAATGACAGGAAAAAAAATTAAAGAAAAAGGCTTCATTACATACTAAGGAATAAAGAAAGGAATGACAATAGATTTCTCATCAAAAATAATGTAAGCAAGAACAGAATGGAGCACCGTCTTTGACTAAAAGAAGGGCTGCCGATCTAGAATGCTATGCCCAACCCTAATCCCCCCCAAAAAATATTCTAAATCAAAGGTGAGATAAGGATGTTCTCATAAATGTAAAAGTAGAATGAATTCATCAGTGGCACTACAAAGAATATTAAAGGAAACCCTTCTGGTGTAAGGGAAATGATACCAGATGGAAATATAAATCAACACAGAGCAATAAAGAACACCAAACATGGCAATTTACAGTTCTCACCTAGAGGGATCTTTGAGGATAAAACAATATCCTTCCCAAAGTAACTACAAAAACTGATAAAAATGACCCAAACTATTTCGGTACAGCAGAAGGGAAGCAAGGCATACAACACTCTGAGCGATATTCACATGGGAAGTGCTGCTGAACTTCAGGTGAGAACAGTGGGAGACTACGCCTTTCTAGCATAAAGATGCTCCCACCCCCAGCCACCCCATTCAGTCTAAAAGGTTTCTGTGAGAACGTGGCAGGTTTTGAGAGCCAGTCATTGCAAGGCTGTGGTGAAAGTTCAATTGATTTAGAGTGGTATGTGACGGCTACATCTAATGGCCTTATGAGTTGAAGTCAGATTCTTGACACCTGGAGAGCACAGAGGGTCAGTGCTTCTCCCACTTTGACAGCTCAGTTGTAGCTGGAGAATGTATTTTTCTAACTGAGATTGTATGCACAAGCTACAGAGATGACAAAAAGCACAAGTTATCTGCACAACTCTGGCTAAGCCAGAGGCTGCAAAGATGCTCATAAGAGGCACAAAAGAACCTATCAGAAAGTAAAAGTCATAGAAGACTGAATACATCTAAATTTTGAAGGTGCTCCTCAACAACACATAGATCCAAGAGCAGAGGAGGAAAATCCAATTGGCATGAGGTGTTTGAGCACAACATCTGTAGAATCACCACATCTCTCTAAGTTGTGCAGGAACAATACATAGCCCTGAAAATTCAGGCTTAGAATGAAAAACAAGAACTCAATACAAAAATCAGAGAAATCACTGGCTGCATATTACCAGAGAGATTAACTTCACAAAATGTCCAATGCAAGTTACTAAACAACAGACAAAAGAAGGTACACAGATAGCAAGGAAGCACTTGGAAAGTTATTCAACTTTACTAGATAGAATTTTACTATTAGAGACATACAAAATAAAGCTGCTAGGAGATATCACTACAAACCTATCAAAACAGCTAAAAAAAATCCATGCAGACGTTATTAAGTGCTACCTAGGATGTAGAACAATTGCACCTCTTAAATATTGCTGATGGAATGTGAAAGGGAGAACCACGTAGGAAAAAGTTATGGTCGTTTCTTACAAAATTAAATACATACTACCATACAATCCAGCCATAATACTCATGGATATTTATCCTGCAGAAATGAAAGCTTGTGCTCATGCCTAATTCAGGACATGGACTGGTCCTCAAAACCTGTCACACTCACAGAAACTATGAAGCCTGAGTGGGGCAGAGTGGTGGAGGTAGGTTTATCTCCGGGCTAGAAAAGCAAAGGCTCCCACTGCTCTTACCCAAAGCTCATCAGGATTTCAAGCACAAACAACTTTTAAAAGATCATATGAATTTCTTTCCTTTCTAGAGCATGGGAATGGTTAGGTTTTGGTCAACTTTGCCAGTGTTTGAAATACTTTTAGGAGCACAGAGTTTTATCTTCAAAGATCTCTCTTAGTGAGAACTGCAAGTTCCAACCATTTCAACAATTTCAAAAATTAGCTTCATTTCTAACAGCCTAAAGATGAAACAACCTAAGTGTTGTTTAGTGGGCAAATGAACAAACTATCTTACAATGGATCAATGGAGTATTATGCACCAAAGAAGTAAACACAGTGATCTGTGCAACAACATGGAAATGGACATGAGAAAATGGATTATGGTGATGGTTGTGCAACTCCACCAATTTATTCAGAATAATTGTTCTATGCATACAATGCACAAAATATATCTAAATAAAGCTTTTTTAAAAGTATAATGGTATAAAATATGACAATGTAGTTTAAGTTCATAACACATGTGAAAATAAAGTCTGACCCCACAGTAGAAGGGTCAGACAGAGAGGACTGAAAGTACACTATTGTAAAGTTCCCATGTGATGGGTAAAATAATATCACTTGAAGGTGGACTCATAAATTGAAGATACTATGAACCTTAAAACAGCCATTTAAAATAAGGAGTTTTGTATAAAGTCAACAAAGGACACGAAATAAAACCACCAAAAACAAGACAAGAGGAAAGTAAGAATAGATGAAATAAAGGGAAGAGAAAATAAATACTTTGTTATGGTCTCAATCTAAAATGCCCCCTGAAAGTCTTATGTATTCAGATGTAGGCTTTTGTCTGATGACTGGATCATGAGGTGATATCTTGTCATTGGACTAATCCACTGATGGACTTTGGGCTGAATGTGCTATAAGAAGGGACCTTGTCTTGGTTACTTTTTTCTCGTTGCTGAGACAAAATACTCAACACCCAAAATGAAGGAAGGAAAGGTTTATTTAGCTTACAGTTCGTGGCGGTCTCAGTTCATGCTTGCCTGGCTCAGAGGCTGAGTGGCACATGGCAGCAGGCAAACTGTTCATGGCAGCAGAGCACAGCAAAAGCAACCAGCAAAAGGAAGGAATGGCTGCAAGCAGCCTCTTTTCTTCCCTTACATTGTAAACAGCCTACCCCCACCCAGGAGGCATGTAGCTCTCACACAATCTCCATGCCCTCCTCTTCCACAGGCTCAGGATGTGTACAAAGTAAGCACCCTGGCTTCCTGCTGAGTTACTCAGCCAAACCTGTAGACTTCCCAAGTTGACACAATGTATCAACCATAACAGACCTGTTTAGAGGTGGGTCACAGGGGTAAAAGAGGCTTTATTATCATCCCATTCTGTCCTCTCTGCTTCCTGGCTGCCACAGGCAAGTGGCTTTCCTGCCATGCCCTTCTACCATGGTGTTTCTTCCTCAGAGCAAGACAACCTCAGATGGAATCCTTTGAACATCAGCAGCCAAAATGTACCCCTCCATTAAGTTTCAGGTGCAGAGTTTTTGTCAAGGAAACAGAAAAGTGACTGATACAAAGTAAGCTGTGGGTTTAAACCTAACCATTTGAATAATCACATTAAACGAATATTGTTCAGATACCCCAGTTAAAAGCACCGACTGTCAGATTGGACATAAAAAGATTCAAATGCTGCCTATAAGAAAATAATGTAAAATATAACACTAAAATAAATCTGGGTTAGCTATATTAAAGTCAGAGTAGATTTCAGAGCCAAGACTGTTATGAAATATAAAGAAAATCATGTCACAATGCTAAAGGGGTCAATCATCAAGAGTATATGACAATCCTATAATTTATGAGCCTGATAACCAATCTTCTAAATGCATAAAGCAAAAACTTGTTGGATCATAAAGAGCAATAGAGACCTGAAGATCAGTGGAACAGATTAGAAGATACAGATACAACTACAAACTTACTCAGTCACCTTATCTTTGACAAAGGGGCCAAGCATGTTCAATGGAAGAAAGATAACCTCTTTAATAAACGCTGTGGAAAAACTGGCTTTCCACATGTTAAAGACTAAAACTAGACCCAGTTCTTCCACCATGCACTAAATTAAAGTGAAAATGGATCAAAGATCTAAATATTAAAACAGAAACACTATATCTATTGGAAGAGAAAGCAGGTCAAAATCTTGAAGACATTGGGGTAGGCAGAGTGTTCATGAATAAAAACCAAACTGCACAGGAAATACTTCAAGAATCAACAACTGGGATCTCATCTTATTGAAAAGTTTGTGCACATCTACAGAAATCACTGACTGGGTAAAAAGAAAACCCATGAATTGGGAAAAAAATTTAGGCAATGGGGCTGCCCCCCAGATGAAGGATTCTACCCAGGACATAGAAAGAATTTTTAAAAATCAGGCCCCCAAATTCAAAGATCCCATCCAAAAGTGGGCATCTGAGATGAATACACACTTCTCAAATAAAGAAATACTAATGAGGAATAAATACATAAAAAAATGTTCAACATCATTAGTCATTCGAGAAACGCAAATTGAAACAACACTGAGATAACATCTCACCCCAGAGAGAATGGCTATCCAAGAAATCAACCAATAAGAGATGCTAGGGAGGCTGTGGAGAAAGGAACCCTACTCCACTGCTGGTGGGAGTGTAGACTGGTGAAATCACTGTGGAAATCAGTTTGGAGATTCCTCACAAAACTAGAATTGGAAGTCCCATTTAAACAGCTATTCCCCTTCTGAGTATTTTCCTGGAAGAATCAAAGACATCATACCACAGCGATATATGTGCACCCATGTTTATAGCAGCACAATTTGTCATAGCTAAATCTTGGAAGCAACCCAGATGCCCAACCACTGAGGAATGGATAAAAAAGATGTGGTATTTTTATACAGTGGAATATTATTGCACTATAAAAGGAAAGCTCAAGGCTTTTGTAGGTAAATGGATGCAACTAGAGACCATACTTACAAGTGAAATAAATCAGACCCACATGTGTAAACATCATATTGTCTCCTTGGTGTAGGAACCTGAAAGAATAAGTAAAACTCAAAACGTACAATCATTGATAAAAAATGGAAAGAAACTGCTGAAAGGAAAGAACAACTGGGATGAGGGAAAAAAGAAAAAAGAAAGAAGAAAGCCAATACATAAATATATAACTGTATTGCTGGTGTCTGATGGTATATTGAAAGGAATAGTCAATGCTTAAAACTTTTTATGTTCCGATCAGTTTTGCATGCTGTGTCTTGTAATCTGGGCAGCTGATTTGAAGGTAACAATATGCAATTTACCATGATGAATTCCTACCATCTTGTCTAGTGAAACTGTATTACCTCTAATGTTTTATCTAATAATTATTTTTTATTCCCTTTAATGGTTTGAACAATCTTCCATTCTTACGTCTGCTCATCTGAGCAACATAGTTGAGAACAATGATATGTAATATAACAACCACTGTTAATTTGTATTATTTTGTCTTGAAACCCTGTATCACTTTAAATGTTCTTGCTTTGGTTTGTTTATGTTTGTGATACTGGTATCCTGCTATTGTCCTATTTTTTTGTTTGTGTTTCATTTACTACTCTCTTTAAAATTAAAAAAAAGCAATAGAGAAATCTCCAATTAGAGTTGGCTTCAAAACCCACCTCAACAATTTTACAGGACAAAGAAAAAAATAATAAATATAAACATCTGAACAAACTTGATCTGACATTTATAGAGTACTTTGCAAAAACAGCATGATCACACATTCTTTTCAAGTACACATGGAACATTTGCCAAAATAGATAATGTTCTGAGCCCCATAAAATTTAATACATTTAAAATATTTATGTCACATAAAATATGTTCTCAGACCACAAAATAAACGACAACAGAAACATCTCTGGGAAATCCCCCATATACATGAAAACTAGACAAGACACTTTTATAGAAAGAGTGATTGAAAAATACAGTGAATATTTAAATTTTTTAAAATTTATAGGGCTGGAGATATAGCTCAGTGGCACAGCACCTGCCCAGCAAGTGTGAGATCATGAGTTCAATTCCCAGTGCAAAAAAAAATTTTTTTACTACAGTAGCTAGACATGGTAGCACATGCCTGTAGTCCCAACACTTGGGAGGATGAGGCAGGAGGATTGCCATGAGCTTAAGGCCAGCCTGGGCTATATAGTGAGTTCAGTATCACCCTGAAATACATTGTGAGACCCTGTCTCAAAAAAACAAAGAATAAAATAATTTACTACAGTAAAAGTTACATTGCCATTAATCCCCTCAGAATGCTACTCTTTGCTTTGAACACATTTATACCATATTTCTGTCACTTTCTGAAGCACTTCTGGAAGATCTCTTTTGTGAGTGTCTTTTTATGGGTACTTCAATGTGCTGAATCATTTCAAACTGTTTATGGTGATTTCTGTCAAATAAAAACATTATGGTGTGTCTTCACCCACCTTAGTCACTGGATCTGGCATTATGGGACGTCTGGGTCTTCCCCAAAATAAAAATGACCATGAAAGACAAATCTTGCAGTTAAACTAATTTAGGACATTGAAGGAACCACAACAGTACAACTAAAGACACTTGTGAAGGAGGACTTCCAGAACTTCTTCAGAAATTGGGAATTACATCTGCAGCCATACCACCCTGAACATGCCTGATCTCATCACAAATGGGCAATTACAAGGAAACGTGTTCAGAGCAAAGGGGAGTGTTTGGAAGATTAATGGCAATGTGACTTTCACTGTAACACATTTTTTAAGAATAATTTAAACACTGATGTTACACTGTGACCACATTTCATTAAAGCAAATAGGTGCTGGATGGCGGTGGACTTCACAACAGCCCCCAACAGAAGCCAGAAGAAAGGGGGTAATAAGGGCTTTGTGAAAAAAAGAAATAACTTTAAACCCAGAACTACCATTAAATGAGGCAGGGAAGGGACGTTCTTTGGATTAAAAAAAAAAAAAAAAGACTGGAAGAATTTGGCACTAGTAAATATGCACTGAAAATTTTCCTAATGGCTGTAGTATTTTTTGGAAGCAGGAAACCAAATTTAAAGGAAGCAGAGGAAAGAAAAGATAACAGTAAGTAGAGAGGCTGATCAACGCATCAATAAATCTAGTAACAACTGCAAACACTGATGTATTACAACAAAATGGCGGTATACTGCTTAGCAAGAAGAAGGAGTGAACTGTGGATAAACTAACAGCTTGGGTGGCCCGCAAAGGCATTACGCTGTCGAAAGTCAGACAGTCCGCTCATCTGACATCCCTGAGAGGACACAAGTGTTGAGACGGACAACAGAAGAGTTGTCACAGGGCAGACCTCTGTGGGGCTGGGACGGTGTGTGTCTTCACTGGGGCCGTGGTCATGCAAACACACACGTGTGCTAAGATGCATAGAACTCTGCCTGTAGTGTTCTAATGCCCATTTCCCGGTGCTGATAATTACACTGTAGTACTTAACAAGGGACTGTTAGAAGAAACTGAGTGGCAGATGCAAGGATATCTCCGTACCGTCGTTGCCATTTCCTGTAAGCCCACAACTTTAAAAAATGCAGCGTTTTTCCTTCTACGTTATTAGTGGGAATGTAAATTTGTACAGCGACTATGGAAATCAGCATGGAAGTGCCTCAAAGCTTAAAAAGAAGGGCAGAGGATATAGCTCAGCGGCACATGCACCTGCCTGGCAAGTACAAGGTCCTGAGTTTGATTTCCGGTACCAAAAAAAAAAAAAAAATCTAAAAACAAATCTACCATAGCACTCCTTGGTATATACTCAAAAGATTAAAATCAGCACAGTCCAGATACCCGCCTACCCATCTTTTTTTTTTTTTTTTTTTTTTTTGGCAGTACTGGGGATTGAACTCAGGACCCTGTGCTTGCTAGGCAGGCACGTATTCCACTGAGCTATACCCCCAGCCTGAGCCTACCCATCTTTATTGCAGCACAAATCACAAGAACAAAGAGACGGAACCAGCCTTGGGGCCTCAACAGATGCGTGGATTTTAAAATGGGATAGATACACAAGTGGAGTATTATTCCACCATAAAGAAGAAGAAAATTATGTCATTTGCCAAAAGATGGATAATCATCATGTGATAAGTATGGCATGTTTTCACTAATATATTGAATCTAAAACAAATGACATTAAATTAGAAGGGATAGTGTTATTAGACAAAAAGAACGGAATGAGAGAGAGAGAGAAAGAAGGGAAGGGTAAGGAAGAGTGATGGGAGGTGAATATGATCAAAATATATGCATGTATGAAATTTTTTAAGTAATAATAACAAGACTGGTGGTTAAGTGGAAAAATTCAGACAGTCACATTGCATCTCAACTACTGCTGTGACTCATTTACTATAAGGGCACACTGCTTAATTGTTTTGTACTTTGTTTTCCATACTTGTTAAAGAGGAAAATAATGTATCTTTAATTTCTCCACTAGGAATAATGTGAAGCTGAATTAGACTTGACTATATATTTGTCTATTTGCATATTCAAAAAATAAAAATACAATTAAATGTTTAAGCCGAGATGAAGCCACTGGAGAACACAAACCTGGAAAATAGAAGCAGAGACTGAAAGTTAAGCCGTTTTAAGGTCTTTACACATTTGGGAAGAGAATAAAACAACTAATTTTAAAACTTCAGTCACAGACGCACATTAAATTTTAAGAAAAATGATAAAAACAAAATGGAAAAAGAGTGCCTAGTTTCTCAATCAGTGGGAGAAATGATAGCAACAAAAATTTTAAGTCTATGGAAGTTAGAGGAAAAATAAGAAAACATTAAAAAAAAAGTAATACAGTTCACAACAACAAAGTAATTACACTAGCTATAAAGCATCTAACTGAAAATACTGGGAGATGTACAGAAAGCTGCAAATATTTATGAAATGCATTGTTTCTAGTTGTCTACCCTTGAGAGAAGGAAATGACAGCAAGTTGTGCCTGTGCTCAGGACCTATATGTGCTTGTTAAGGGACCAAAGGGAACTGTGGAGCTGGTCTTCAGGGCGTGTGCTGTAAGACACCGAAGGCATCACACTGCAGGGATCCGTGCACAGTGTGATTACAGAAGCACAACTCATAATAGCAAAATCTTGGAGTGGCCCCTATGTCTCCCAACAGATGAATGGATAAAGGAAACACAAGCTTTCCATACAATGGAGCACTAGCCTACTGTAAAGAAAGATAAACAAATCATTGGTGGGAAAATAGCTGCACCTTGACACCATAATGTCGGGGGAAGTGGGTCAGACACACAAGCTTAACTATCACATGGTCGCTCTTAGACAAGAAACCAAAGTATAAATAAAGAACAAGGTGGAAAAGAGGTAAAAGGAATAGGAAGATAGATCTTTCTCAAAGGGGGGGAGATCAAATGATGGAGGGAGCATGGAAGGGGAGGGAAAGCAGACCCCCAAAAACAGAATGTGTTATGGACAACTCCACACAAGGACCGTAAACATTATGTACTGCAGAAATGTGCTAATAAACAAAAGACTTTTTTTAAGATGCAGCAGCTTCTGCCATGGGAAAGACCTCAAAGCAAATGAGAAGGATATGAGTCAATAAGGGCCTCTGGCATAGATGCCCAGAGGAACCTGCCTGTGCAAGTTAATGCCTATTCCCAGCATCATAAACTGTGAGGGCTGGGGAGCTTCTCCACGGAGCTGGATGCCGCTTAACCAGACCTGGAGGTTCCTCTACAGCACGCTGCTTGTTGAGGGTACCTGGAAGTTAAGCCCAGAGCCCAACACACTGCTGCTGGACACATGGTGCCCAGTAAGAACATCAGGCCAGACAGGGCCTGGCCCTCAGAAAGAGGAGTGGGTGATTCCCCTCCTGTATCTGGAGTCAGTGCCAAAGAAGAGGATCTCACTCTGTTCAGGAGACAGCTGAGGAGCGCCCAGTGCAATGGTCCCAACTAGGCGGGTCTGAGATGACCAGAATCTGTTCCACTTAAGACTCCAACCACCACACTCCAAATGCTCCCTGATAGTACCTGTTTGCAGGACATAATAGTTACCTCCCCTGCGTGGAGTTGGTGCGTACACATCTGTCTTGGTTACTTCTCATTGCTGAAACAAAATACCCAACACCCTAAATGAAGGAAGGAAAGGTTTATTTAGCTAACAGTTTGTGGAGTTTCAGTCCATACTTGGCTGCTTCAGAGGCAGAGCAGCACATGGCAGAGGGCAAACTTCATGACAGCAAAGCACAGCAAAATCAACCAAAGGAAAAGGGAGGAATCGCTGCAAGCAACCTCTTTCCTTCCCTTACCTTGTAAACATCCCACCCCCACCCAGGGGGTGTGCAGCTCTCACACAGTGTCCATGCCCTCTTCTTCCACAGGCTCAGGATGAGTACAAAGTAAGCACCCTGGCTTCCTGCTGAGTCACTCAGCCAAACCTCTAGACTCCCCAAGTTGACACAATGTATCAACCATAACAACATCACACATCTCAATTCTTTGTTGGTGTGCTTTTCCTCCCCTCCCTCATTCCCTCACATTATTTAATGCTTGCTGTATGCCAGGTACTAATCTGGAGGTTTCATTTGTTTTAACACCATTAATCCTCATGACTAAGCAATAGAAGAGGAGGCTGAGGCCCATGGGGAAGTTAAGCAACGTCCCCAAGGAGGGAAGTTTCTAGGGCTGGAATACGTTGACTCAGGGTTTGAGGTCAGTAAGTCCAGCTCTAAACTCTATAATACGACTTTGGAAATAATACTGGAAAAATAAATAGGTAAGATTGTCCAAGAGAAACCCTCATGGAAGCAGACGAGGATGGGCAGCTATCTCAACCTGCAATACACAATGTGACAACCTAAAAGGACAGATAAAGGGAATTAGTCAGACAAAACCAAGCATCGAGCCACACATCTATTGTGTACATTAATTTAATTAAAACTGCTTCAGAAATCAGAGACCAACATTTTATTTTTTTCAACATTTTAATAATATGTATTAGCACAACGGGCTAATAACTGCGATAGAAGTGTAAAGATTCATTTTCAGTACAGAATTTCTCCTTTCACCATTCACAAACATAAATCCCAGCTCAATTAAATAGTTAAATAAAACAAAATTATACGATAAAAATAGAGCAAATCATATTAAATACTTATCAAGCTCTTGAGGGAAGAGGAATGCCCACATAATATATGATAAAAAGAAACAGCAACTGACTTGATAACATAAAAATGCAAAACTTCTATTAACCAAGTAAAAACTCGGACAGAAAACTCAGAGATGAAAACAAACACAAAAATCACAACAAACACAATTTTTAAAATCATGCAAAATGCAACTTCCCAATTTTGTCAAGTTGCTCTCAATTTGAACGATTAGTTGATATCTTAAAATGAAAAGAATTTTCAAAAATCAGAGGAGTATTAAAATCCAGTTTTAAAAAACTGATGTAAGCAGAAAACCTACAGAAGAGACACTAACGGCCAGAAAACTCATTTTTAATTCAGCGCAAGATGGAATTACTATGATGAGCCATTTTACATATCCCTCTGTTGGCGTATTGGTTTATTTTAAACAATGGTAGTAAAACTGCAACATAAACTCATGTGAACTTCCTGGGAGGCTATTTACAAAATAGTATAGTTATATTTTGTGTGATTTTGAATTAAGTAAATAGTGAAACATAAACAAAGTAGGAAATTTTTACTTTATGCATAAAATTTGAAACTGTACAAACCCACCAACCTTTCTAAAACGTGAAAAATATAGCTCAACTGTAGTGCTTTCTAGCCAAGTGAATTGCAAACTATGGGGAGATATGAAGATTTTAGCTTGGTAATTAGGTGTTTGGACCCTACTGTCAGACTACTTTGGGTTAAACTTTACCTCTGCTATTTTTAAATTGTGCAACCTTGAACAAATCACCCTGTCTGTTTGTGTCTTGCTTTCTTTGTCCACAAAGTGAAATTAAGAATAAGAACTATATCGAACCCCAGCATGCTGGAAGGCTGAGGAGGAACAACTGCAAGCTCAAGCCCAGCCTGGACAACAGAGGTCCAGTCTCAAAATAAAAATAAAAAAGGGCTGGGAATGTAGCTCACAGCAAAGACCCTGGATTCAATCCCTGGTGCCCCTCCTCACAAAAGAACTACATCATATGATAACAAGTGTGAAAAGAGTTCATGTATTCAGATTACTTCAGAGCACAACCTGGCATAAATAACTATCACACAGTATTTGTTATGCCAGTGACAGTGACAATGATGTGGATGGCGTGATGATGGTGACTGACTGGTATCACGCTGGGAGAAAACACGTTAGGCAAAAAAGATACCCACTATCCTCTGTCATTAAGTCTCATACTGCTGTTTGATACCAGAAATTCTGCAGGTGACTTTAGCGGACATTCATTATTTAACAATGTATACAATAAGGATATAGTTAATAGTAAACAGTAAGTTATAATTTACACTATTTTGATATTAATAAAACTTCTGTTAAATAATAATGTAAATACTGTCTCTAAGATGGCATCCCTCCCCTCAGTCAATACCTTTAAAGCAAAAGTTAGATATAACACATAATACTAAGGGTAAAAGTCATGATGATGATATTATGCGCTTTGGAGCAAAACAGACTAATTCTGAAAAACAAGTAGCCATTCAAGACAAAACAATTTTGTGGCAGAATATTTATGCACATCAAGAACAACACACACACACACACACACACACACACACACACACACACATCACCTTCATGGTGTTAAGAAAATCAGTTTGAGAGTTGCAAAGTCTTCAGAAATACTCCCATCACAAAAAATGCAACCACTTGGTAAAGGCAGATCAATAAACACAATCATCCAGACTGTTTATGTACTAGTATCAAACTACATAAAACAATTACTATAAATTTTTAAAGGAGAACTGACAAAAATTAGTCTACATTGATTTTACTTCCCAGATAGGTGCACAAATTTATGGCAACAACCCATTAATCTATAAGAAAAGTTGCACAATTTTTTAAAAAATAGAATTTATACTGATCATCTGCTACTGTACATTTTAAAATGTTTACTAAGTAGGTCTTGGGTCAAGTTGGAAATAAAGTCTACATATTGAGACAATTTAGAAAATTGCACCAATAATAATAAATGGCATATTTCAAAGAATATAGTCTTTGAAATTTAAGACTGAAATTGCCTTTATTATTAAATGCCTTTATTATTAAACAAAAATAATAAAGAATTCAACAAAGAAATCTATCAAACCTTAGAAAATGAAGTGAGTAAATATTATAAAGGAGAAATTAATACACTAGAAAATACAGTAGAATTAATATGTCTAAGAACTGGTTCTTTGAAGTGTACAATTCAGCAAAGGATAAACCTTAATAAAGTTTAATAAAAAGGAAATGAGAGAGAAATGCAGATAGAAAAATTTAGGATTCAAAATTGAAATATATATCTCTTTCTCAGAAATCTCACTTTTAAGTATAGCCACAAAAATCCAAGTAATTAAAACAAGCCTAACAGCATCATATTAAATAAGTCACAGCTACAACAAAATGAATTTTATGTTCCCATGTGAATAGGATGAAATAGGAAAGTTGTCCATTTCAAAAAGGTAGAAATGCATCTTATAAAATACAACATCCATTCCCAATTATTAAAAATGGCCTAATAAAAGCTGGTATGGTTTGAGAGTGTCCCTCAAAGACTGACGTGCTGGAAGCTGGCTCTCCTGAGGGACAATGTTTAGAGGGTTAGGGCTGAGTGGAGGAAAACCTAGTCCCTAAGGGTGGCACCATTGGCAGGGATTCATGCTAATGCATAGAGGGAGGGAGTTCTTGAGAATGCCTTGTTACAACAGAGCAAGCCTGGTCCTTCCCCAGTCCTCATCTTCCTGTGTCACCTTGTGACCTCTCCTTGTTCATGATGTTACTGTGATGCCACCCATCATGAAGTGGCCCAGCCTAGGTGACCCTCAGCAGCTAGACTCACATGGCTGTTCAATATGGGAAGCTCAGCTTCAAAAACTGTGAGCTACAGTACACAAACTTCTTTTCTTTACAAAGTACCTGGCCTTGGGTATTTTGGTGAAGCAACAGAATCAGACAACAAATTGGGAATTAAAGTGTGTACCTCTGATTTAATAAAGAATATTAATATCAATTTGCAAGATAACCAGTAACACCAGGCTTATTTCGCAAGATGTTAAAGGCATTCCCATTAAAATATGTAAACAAAACAAAGATTCCCACAATTATCTCTGCTATTTAAGATTACGGTGGAGCCAGGCATGGTGATATATGTCTGTAATGCCAGCACTCAGGAGGCTGAGGCAGGAGGATTGCCACAAATTAAAGTCCATCCTGGGCTATATAGTGAGACTTTGTCTCCAAAATCTTAAATAAATAAATAAGAGTATAGGTTTCTTTGGAGTAGCTCCAATCTTCACCTTCACCTTGGGCATTGCCTCCTGGCTTCCAGAACAGACCCTTCAGCCTCCAGCGCATGTAATTTTAGCCCAAAATTCCCATTAACAATCTGCAGTCTGTGTAGCAAAGACTAGAGTGGACAGACTATCAGATCTAGAAGACAGGTTTGCAGTTAGCCACCAAAAACAGATTTCTTAAAATAAGAAGAGATCACCAAAAACTCAATCTAACATCTGCCAGAAGATGCAAGAGAATAACATAAGATTGATTGAAGTCAATGAAAAAGCAGGAGCAGAACAGAATATTCAAAGCTGTTAGAGAAAAGAAACAAATCACCTATAAAAGAAAACCCATCAGAATCACAGTAGATTTCCCAACACAAACTCTCAAGTCAAGGAGAGTGGGGAATGAAGTATTTCAACCTCTAAAAGAAAACCACCTCCAAGACATATTGATGTACCCTGCAAAACTATGTTTCAAACTGATGGAGAAATAAGATACTTCCATGACAAAGGACACCTGAAGAAACTCATGGCCAAAATACCAGCACTCCAAAATGTTCTGAAGGACATTCTAGAAAGAGATAAAAAGGACTACAACTACATGAATCCCAACAGAATGAATTCACCAAGCAAGGCAAGTAATTAAACAGAGCCGGGGGAGGGAATGAACAATAGGAAAATAACATGACAAGGATAAGTCAATACATATCAGTTACTACCATCCATGTAAATAGTCTCAATTCACCAATCAAAAGAAACAGAATGGCAGAGTGGATCAATGAGCAAGATCCAACAATATGCTGCATACAAGAAACACATTTAATTCAAAAAGAAATTCATAGACAGAAAGTCACAGGACAGAAAACAACACTCCACACAAGAGGAACCTGGAAAACATAGGGGTAGCTACTCTATTTGCAGACAAAGTGGACTTCAAGCCAAGACAGATTAAGATGGACAAAGAAAGTCACTACATCATTACAAAGGGAACAATCCAAGAGGAAGAGATGAAATCATAAATGTATATGACAAAATACCGGCACATCCAACTATACATAACAAATATTAATGGACAAGAAAAATTAAATAAGCACTAATATATTGTAATGGGGGGCCTCAATAGCCCACTGTCACAAATAGTGGCAAAAATTCAAGGAAGAAATATCATAACTGAAACAAACTTTTGAACAAATGAACTTGGTAGATGTCTACAGAGTGTTCCATCCCGCATCAGGGTACACATTCTTCTCAGCTGCACATAGGACATTCTACAAAAGAGATGACATACTAGCTCACAGAACATGCTTAAGTAAACTCGAAGTGAAATTATCCTATGCATATTATCAGACCATAGTGCAATAAAATTGGAAATCAATAGCAAAAGAAACTACAAAAACTCCATAAACACATGAAAATCAAATAACACTACTGAACAATCAAGGAGTCACAGATGAAGTTAAAGAAGAAATTAGAGAGTTTCCACAATTAAGCAATAATGCTAATACAACATACCAAAACTTATGGGACACATTGAAAGCTGTCCTCTGAGGAAAATTTCCAGTGGTGTGTTCCCTCATCATAAAAACAGAGCAAGCTCAAATAAACAACCTAATGTGAAACTTCAAGCTTCTAGAAGAAGAAGAGCAAGTGAAGCCCAAAGCTCTTATTAGGGAGGACATTATAAAGATCAGAGCTGAGATTAATGCAATGGAGACTAAGAGAGCAATACAAAGAATTAATAAATTGAAAGGTTAGTTCTTTGAAAGAGAACTAGTAAATAAATGAAGTTTATTTATAAACTTTAAAGCAAATGAAGTTGACAAATTCTTAGCCCTCCTTACAAAAAAAAGACCTCAAATCCATGCAGTTAGGAGTAAAAAGTGAAATCACAACAGATCCTGCCAAAATCCAGATCGCCAATATCTACAGTGAGAACGTACATTCTAATAGGATGGAAAACACAGAATAAATGGACAGATTCCTAGATAGATGTGAATTGCCAAAACTGAATCAAGAAGATATAAAATTTCTAAATAAACAAGTATTAGTCAATGAAATTGAAGATGTAATTAAAAACCTAGAAAACTAACAAAAGCCCAGGCCTTGATGGATTCCCTGCTGAATTCTACAAGAAATTTAGAGAAGATTTAATGCTGCTACTTCTCAAAGTCTTTAGTGAAATTGAAAGGGAAGCAATACTCCCAAATCATTCCTGGAAGTAAGCATTACCCTGAAACCAAAACCAGAGAAGAATTGAACCAAAAAAGGAGAACTATAGGCCAATCTCCCAAATGAAGGTAGGTGCAAAAATCTGCAGTAAGATAATGGCAAACAGAATGCAGCAAATCATCAAGAAGATATTACACCATGACCAAGTAAGATTTATCCCAGGGATGCAAGCATGGTTCAACATATGCAAATCAATGACTGTAATGCACCATGTCAACAGAGACAATGACAAAACCATATAATTATCTCAATAGATGCAGAAAAAGAATTTGACAAAATCCAACACCCATTCATAAAAAAAAAACCTACAGAAAATTGGAATTGATGATCGTTATCTCCATCTGATCAAAGCCATCTATGACAAACCAATAGCCAACATCATATTAAATGGACAAAAACTGAAAAATTTCACTCTAAAATCAGGAACAAAACAAGGAAGTCCACTATCACCACTCTTATTCAACATAGTTCTGGAAACATTAGCCAGAGCAATGAGACAAAAGAAAGAAATAAAAATAATGAGGATAGGAAAGAAAGAAGTTAAATTATCATTATTTGAGGATGGTATAATACTTTACATAGAAGATCCCAAAAACTCCACTAAAAGACTTTTAGATTTAGTAACCAAATTCAGTAACATAGCTGGATACAAAGTCAACACTAAAAAATCAGTAGCATTCCTGTACACAAATAATAAACTCATTGAAAAAGAAATCAGAGAAACAACAACTTTCACAATAGCATCCCAAAAAATGAAATATCTGGGAATCAACCTAACAAAGGAAGTAAAAAAGACCTTTATATTGGAAATTACACTACTCTGAAATAGGAGATCGAAGAAGGTATTAGAAAATGGAAAGCTATCCCTTATTCTTAGTTAGGAAAAACCAAGACAATTATTAGGGCTTGAATATAGATGTTCCCCCAAAGCCTCATGTGATCATAGGGTTCTTTGGAGCAGCTCAATCTAGAGTGTGTGATTGATTCCTAATGAAATGCTGGGATTCAGGATGGTGGGATTAAGGGTGGGTGATTGCTGGATGTGTCCACTGATTGGATTGGTGCCACCCTAACTCTGGTAGACTGGATACAATATAAGGGACAGAATGAGGTTTGTCTTGCTCTGTCTTGTTGCTTTTGTTGTCTTCCACTGCCATGAACTGTTCCCCCCTGCCGTGTGCCACCCTCTCTTGGAGCCAGCTAATTATGGACTAAAACCTCTACAGACTTGAGTTAAATAAACTTTTGCCCCTTTAACTTTGGGTATCAGGTGTTTTTGTCTCAGCAATGAAAAAAATAACTAAAACAATAATGAAAACGACCATATTTCCAAAATTTTTATACAGATTTAATGCAATCTCAATCAAAATACCAATAGCAGATCTCACAGAATTAGAGAAAACAATCCTAAAATCCATTTGGAGCTAGAAGAGACCTGAAATAGCAAAAGCATTTCTGGGCAATAAAGGCAAGACAAGGAGCATAACAATTCCTGACTTGAAATTATACTACAGAGCTACTATGATAAAAACAGCATGGCACTGGCAAAAATACACACCTGAGCATCAGTGGAACAGATTAGAAGATTCAGAAACAATTTCAAACACACTCAGCCACCTTATCTTTGACAAAGGAGCCAAACACATTCACTGGAAAAAAGATAGTCTCTTCAATAAATGGTGCTGGGAAAACTGGTTTTCCACATGCCAAAGATTAAAACTAGACCCATATCTCTCATCATGCACTAAACTAAACCAAAATGAATCAAAAATCTAAATATTGAAACAGAAACACTGAATTTGTTGGAAGATAGTATAGGTAAAACCCTTGAAGACATAGGGGTAGGCAAAGACTTTATGAACAAAATCTTGATCACCCAGGAAACATCACAAAGAATCTATAACTGCAATCTCATCATATTAAAAAGCATTTGTATAGCAAAAGAAACCACCAACAGAGTGAAGAGAAAACCCACAATGTGCAAAAAGACTTTTGCCAGCTGTTCCTCAGACAAACAACAAATATCCAGATGCATAAAGAATTCAATTCTTAAAAGAAAAAAAAAAAGAACTGAAGAAAAAAATCAGACACCCCCCAAATTTTTTGTTGTTGTTCTTTTTGGTTTTTTTGATACAAGGTCTATGCAGTTCAGTCTGGCCTTGAACTCACTTTGTAGCCCAGGATGGTCTCAAACTCATAATGTTCCTCCTGGCTCATTCTCTTGAGTGCTGGGATTATAGGTGTGCACCACCACGCCTGCCTTGCCCACCCCGATTTTAAAAACCTAATCCAAAAATGGGCATCTGAAATGAATAAGAACTTCTCAGATGAAGAACTACAAAGAGCAAATAAATATATGAAAAATGTTCAATATCACTGATCATTTGAGAGATGCAAATTGAAACAATGGTGAGATTCCATTTTACTCCAGAAAGAATGGTTATTATCAAGAAATCCACCAGTAACAAATGCTGAAGGGGCTGTGGAGAAAAAGAAAGAATTCTCTACCGTTAGTAGGAGTGTAGACCGGTGCAACCACTTTGGAAATCAGTGTGGAAATTTCTTTAAGAACTAAACTGGAGGTTCCATTTGACCCAGCTATTCCCCTTCTTGGTATCTTCTCACAAGAATTAAAAACATCATGCCATGGTGATATATGCATACCCGTGTTTACAGAGGCACAGTTTGTAATAGCTAAATCTTGGAAACAGCCCAAATGCCCATCAACTGGTGAATGTATAAAGAGGATGTGTTATTTTCATACAATGGAGTACTACTAGTCTACCATAAGGAAGGATAACCTTGAAAGATTTCTAACTGGTTGCACCTTGAGACCACACTCTTCTCTTTTTTTTTTTTTAAGAGTAATAAAATTTATTGGAGAAAAGGGATGGGGAATAGGAATAGCTCCTGGGAGACAGGAGGGATCTCTAATGGGTTCCCAATGAGCCCAATTCTCAAAGGAAGTTTTCTAAAGCAAAATCATGAGGCAGGTAAAACATGGGTCAAAATTATGATCAATCAATAAGATTACAAATACAGTCACATAGGTAATACTGACCCAGTGGTAGCAAGAGCATATGAGTGATGTCACTCATCTTGGATATTAATCTATAGTCTGAGTATTGTCCTTACTCTTAGTGGTCTTAGTCTTAGTCTTAGCAGTTGAGACCTCGCTCTTAAATGAAATAAATCGGACACGCATGTGTAAATACCACATTGTTTCTCCATTGTGAGAAACTGAAAGTGAAAATAAGGACCAGAATGTATCATAGATATTAGAAAATGGGAAGACAATGTTCCAAGAGGAAGAGGCACAAGGGAGAGGAGGGAGGGGGGAAGGAAGGGACAAGGAAAAAATAGAAGAGAAGGAAAACCTGGAAACAAAGCTTTTGAAATAAAGAGGATAAGAGGAGTTGAAGGGAGGCCAGGGGAATTAGAAAAAAAAAAACGGAAGCAAGATATATCAGCACAGGTACAAATTCCCCACGAGGAGCATGGTCACTACACATACCTAAAATGTACCAATTAAAAAAATAAGATTATGGTGGAAGTTTTGTGTGTCATTACAACTAAGAAAGAAAAGTGAGCAAGGCACCTATCAGAAAGGGTAGAGCCTTATCTTTGTTTGCCTATCACTTAAATACGTATCTAGAAGAATCAACTGTAAGTATTAAAACTAATAGGCACATTTTACAAAATGTCTTGTCCTCAGGTTACTCAAAAATCGATGGCTTTGCACAGAATTTGAGCTTGGGATGACGAACAAGCCCCAAAGGGGAACAGCGGCAAAGGTTGCACGGTGATGCGAACATGCTTAACTCCCCTAACTGTAGCTTACAATTGTATAAATTGGTAAATTTTATATTTTGTATGTTTTACCCCAATAGAAAAAAGTTAATGATTTAAATTACCTAGAATAAGAATGGTACTATACAACTGCTCAGTAATTTTTTCTTACATATATAGCTAGTGTTGAAAAGTTAATTGAGAAAAAATATCCATTCTTGATGGAGAGGAAGGAAAAGAGGTGGGTAGGGATGCGCAGAGACAAAAGCGAGCTAGATACAGGGCACACACCAGCTAAAAATATGCATTAAGGGACGTCAAAGACAAGTTCAGTGTTTTTTTAAAGGCATATCAAATTCCTATATGAGATATTCAGTATCACAAAGAACTAGAATTTCCCTCCAAATTAATCCTTACTTGTAATTCAATTCTAGTCAAAATATCAGCAGGATTTCTCTTACAGTGTCTGACATAATAATTGGAAGGTTGATTTGGAATGAGAAATGAGCGAGAACAGCCAAGAAGGTTTTTTAAAGCCATAACAGGGGAGGAGTGGCCACAGAAGAAGTGTGTAAAATGCTACACAACTGATTTCCCTTCTTCCACATCACCAGAAATATGTCTGCTTCCAGCCGACCCACAGTTGTCCACAGGAAAACAGAACATCTTTGCAAGCAGCTGGAGTTGCTGTAGCACAGTGAACAGGCATGCTCCCTAGAACTAACCGCTATTTCTGATATGTCCTATATTCTTATTTTTTTAAATAAAGCAAAATTAAAAGCACACTGTGTAAATTTACCAAAGGGTCTTAACAGAGCTCACTGTTTTGATATTCTGTGATTTGAGCTCTGGGTTTTAAAAATATCTATGTACTTCTTTGCACTTTGTGAAAGCAAGCTATTTCATTTCTTAATGACACTTCTCAGAGGAGCTACAAGTGGCCAACAGATGTATGAAAAAATGTTCAACATTTTTGGCCATTAGAGAAATGCAAATATTAAAATGTGAAGATTCCATCTTACCCCGGAAAGAATGGCAATTATTAAGAAGTCAAGAACTCTCCTACATTGCTGGTGAGAATGTGAAGCAGTACAATCACTAGAGAAATCAGTACGGCAATTCCTCAAAGGACTAAAATTAGAAATTCCATATGACCTAGCTGTGTTCCACACCCCCAAAAAGCTAAAGACATCCCACAGCAACACATACACACTAATGTTCATGCAGCGCAATTCCTCACAGCTAGGCCTAAGCAGCATGTATACTCATCAACAGACAAAATGGATAAAGAAAACGTGGTGTCTGTACCATGTAGCACACTCCTTGGCCGTACAGGAGGACAGACTCTAGACATTTGTAGGAAAATGTGTGGCCCTGAAAAAATACAATATTGAGTGAAATAAATCAGAAACACAAGTTCAAACACAATATAGTATCTCTCACTGGAGTAGGGTAAAGTACAAACAGAAACCGTAACAAAGGATGGAGAGACAGGAACAAGGGGACAGATCTCTTGCAGGTAGGAAAGGGGTCCAAGAGCCTAGGGGGAGGGAGAGCGGCCGGGGGAGGGAACTAAGCAGAAGCTGTGCTCAGAGCAGGAACCTGATAACCTCAGGGAATGTAAACATTGCACGTCATAAGCAAGAACTAAGGTTAATATTATCAATGAGAAGGAAAATGGGGGAAGGAGATTGAAAGAAAGAGAGAGGGAGAGAGGCAGGAAGGGGAATGGAATTTTTAAAAAGAAACTAACTGCACTTTGTACATATACTGACTCCCCAAGGTGAATGTAAACTGCATGTACTAAAAATGTGTACTAATAACAAAAGTAAAGTTTGTACTGGCCATTAATAAATAACTGAAAGTTTTGAAACAGCACCACATATATACCTAAGTATATCTAAGTAAGTGCCACGTTTTGAATCAATAGGAAAATGATAAGTACTTCAGCATTTGCTGTGGAGGGCGCCCACCAGTCATCTGTGTAGAGAAAGGTTAGGTCCCTAAATCACAGCGCACAGTTTAACGGATTCCAAATGGATGAAGGAGTTTAATTTCTTCATGGAATTAATAAATATTTACCAAGGACAAATTTTACAAGCAAGAAAGACCATTGTGAGGCCAGAAGGACACAACAATGAAGAAAACCCAAGCTCTCCACGCATGGTCACACTGGCCAGCTGTGACCCAGCGCTGGGTTCCTGTGACTTCGGTGGGGTTGGGAAGATGTGGCACTGAGAGAGAACAGGGTCCTGTCAGAGTTTCTCCAGCACCAGGGAAGAGCTCATGCTGCACCACTCACTGCCCTCGTCAGGTAAGCAGGGCCTATAGGTAGTTGCTATTTGGCTTGAACCTCTCCCTTCACGATAGCAGCCTTCAGTGGCCCTGCTCACCTTGTGTGGGGAGTTAACTCACACATGAAGATGTTTCAAACCCAGCTTCTTTAACATCTATGGACAGACATTGAAAATAAACAGCCAAAGGTTCACAAAAAAGGTGAAGAGGATTTCCAAACCGCCTGATAGGAATGCTCTGAGGTGTGGCCCATGGCAGTAAAACTGCCTCCAATTCCCCCCTTCAAATGTTTTTACCTTAAATGACACTGCAACTGCAGCACAGACATCAAAGGTCTGCTTGCACAACTGGCTATCTCATTACCTCTTCGATAATGTCGGGAATGCACAAAACAGGGCCTCTGACGGGGTTGGAGTCAGGTGAGCCCTCCCTGTGGGCGTGTGAGAGCTCTGAATGGGGACCGGGAACCACATAGGTGAGGTAGCTCAGCCAGGAGGAAGCCCACGCTTAGAAGGTCATATGGCCTTCATAGAGTTAATAAATACTTACCAAGGAAAAATTTTATGATTTTGCAAAGGTGTGTTATGTGAGGGACTGAAGAGTGGCCATGGGTATGAAGAAGCTGTCATGTGTGTAGGGCAGCAGCCAAGACGGACCCCTAGGTTCTATTAAGGATGCTCATCTCTATCCCCAGAGAAATGAAAAGCCACTGAGTAGCTAAATGAGAGGAAAGAATGACCTGGTTCACATTTTTAATATATCTCTCTGTGGAGTAGCTTGGGAGATGGCAGAGTCCAGAAGCAGAAATACCAGGGACTACTCTAATGAAAAAGGATTAAAAATGGTGATGTGGGTGATCAAACTATGGCCAGGAAGGACAGAGAGAGAGAGAGAGAGAGAGAGAGGAAGAGAGAAAGAGAGAGAGAGAGAGAGAGAGAGAGAGAGAGAGAGAGAGAGAGAGAGAGAAAGAGATCCAAATCCAGTGAGGTCCAGAAAGGTCCAAAGAGGTAAAGTTTATTTCAATGATGAGCCAAAGGCGCTTGAGTGCCAGTCTTCCCAGGGCAGTGTTGTAGATGACCCTAAAGACCCTGGACCAATCCACAAGACAAAACATGGGTACCATTTGCCTTTCACAAAATCACAAGGGAGAGGGCCCAAGTTTGGTAGAAGGAGCACAGGGACAGACCGAGAGCATGAGTTTGGCTTGGGACTCCTGGGTTCACCTGGAAGTGTCTAGGAGAGAGCTTGGGAGCTGCAAATGAGGTGGTGGGGTATTTGGCCTTGAGCTCAGAGAAGAGTAGAAGAGGATGTAGAAGCCACAGTGGAAGCAAAGGAGACCAGCTGTTCTCTGTGCCAAGAGACCGGGGAGAAGAAAACAGTAAGATAATCAAAGGACATTTTTAAATGGGACAAATATTTTCCAACTTTAGGGCTGTATGCAAGTGTGGGTAGTCAGAGGACAAGAGAGGAAAAATAAAGCAAGATTGACAAGCTGTACTACTAGTTGAAGATAAATAATGGGTTCATGTGAGTAATTTTCATCTTTATGTATTTTTTTAAATTCCATAATAATCAAAAGATGAGAACCGTGGAACAAAACACTGGTATAAAATTCAAAGGCACGAATATTTCTTTTTCACAATCAATCCAACTCCTGAATAAAAATGTTGCTTTACAATTTAAAAATAAATAAAAATACATACTAGAGGCAAGAAGACTAGAAAAAGAAACCATGCACACAGTATTTTCAAACAGGAAAGTAGTTACATATATTTTCATATACTGCATGGAATCGTTGTATGTTAGCAGATGAATATTTTGTTGATAAAGAATTTTTATAAGGAAAAGTGAAGTGGTTAAACTACACAGACTTTCTCTCCCACCTATCCTCAATTTTACCATCTTGACTAGGCCATGAACCGCCTAGACAGCTAGTTAAGCATTACTGATGGGTGTGTCTGGGTTTGTTGCTGGGAAACACTAGCATTTGAGTCAGTAGACTAAGTACACAGCCATCCCCAAACCGGCTGGGCGTCCTCCAGTTTCTTTGACAGCCTGAATAGGACAACTCAGCAGAGGAAGGTTGAAGCTTCCCTCCTGCAGTCTAACTGTTGAGCTGAGACATCTGCCTCTGCATACTCTCAGCACCCCTGGCTCTCAGGCCTTCAGGCTCACATTGGAATCATCACCACTTCCCCCTAACTCAGAGGTCTTTAAACCATACCACCAGCTCTCCTGGATCTCCAGCTTACAGGCAACAGGTCACGGGATCTCAGCCAACGTTGTCCCATGAGCCAGTATCGTATAAGTAGATGACAGGTACCTAGGTAGATAGATGATGATAGACAGAAGGTAGATAGAGTTTATATATATCTTTGTCACCTTCTTATTGCTAGTACTCAGTGCTCAACATCAACAAATTAAAGGAGGAGGGATTTATTTTGGCGCACATGTCAATCCATAGTGCCAGCTCCAAAGCACAATGGCTTGACAGAGAGTCATGGCAGAAGAGAGCTATCCACTTCCCGGCAGGCAGAAATCAGAGAGAAAAAGGTAGAGAAAGAGAGGCAGAGATACACCCTCATTCCCTGTGACCCCCATGACCTACCTCACCTGAGCAGGCTCCTAACACCAAGCCAAGCCCCAGCAGTACCGCCATAATCCAATCACCCTCCACAAGCCCTCCTTTGGAGTATACGAGGTTTTGGGGACACCAAAGTATAAGCTATAACAATGTGTTTATATAATTCATTCTGTTTCCCTGGTGAGCACTGAATAATACAGATTTCTGTCATATTTAGGCTGCTACAACAAAGTGCTATAGACCACGTGACTTTAATGACAAAGAACTTGTCACACAGTTCTATGGGGCAAAAGTTAAAGATCAAGGCAGGTTGGGTGCTTAGGGAGGACCTGCTTCCTTGTTTGCAGATAACTATCTTCTTGTATCTTCATACAGAGGAAAACAGGGAGTATGATTGTCTCCTATATCTCTTCTTATAAGGGCACTAATTTACCCTTGTGAACTGACTATCCACTGAAGGCCCCACCTCTGAATATGATTTCACTGGGGATTTGGGCTTCAACACAAAAGATTTTTAGGAAGATGCCAAGTGTGGTGGCACATGACTAGAAACCCAGCTACTCAAGAGACTGAGGCAAGAGGATAAAAAGTTCAAGAGCAGCCTAGGCAGCTGTGTTAGTTACTTTCCCATCAGTGGGATAAAACATCCAACACCGACCACTGAAAAGAGGACAGGTTTATCTGGGCTCATGGTTTCAGTGGGTTCGGTCCATGGACAGCCAGCTCCAAGCCAGAAACTGCGTGGTTAAAGGGTCTGGGGGAGTGAAGCCATTCGTGTCACTGCAGCCAGGAAGCAGAGCAAGAGGAGAGGACCAAGGGGCAAGAATACATCCTTCTAAGTCACACCCCCAGGGACTCACTCCTTCTGACCAGGTCCTACCTGTGAACAGCACAATCAGCTATGAACACATCAATGGACTGACCTGCTGACGAGTAGGGTGCCCCCACGATCCAATCCCCTTCCAAAGCCCCACCTCTGAACACAGGAAATTGTTGAGGGACTGGTTTTAGATCTAAACCATAAGAACAACTTTAAAAAAAAAAAGAGACCAAAAAAATAAAAAATAAAAACGATACAGAATTTCAAAACAAGATGATAGGAAAGTAACAATGGTTATTGCATTGCATATTATTATCTTCAAAGTCGTTGCTCAAATTAACAGGCACAGGCATGCAAAGTTGATCAAACAGTATAAGCACTAGTGGTTCCTTTCAATGAACTAAGGACAACTTAATGAGGTCCTACATCAAAATAAAAACTTAAAAGGGATGAGGATGTAGCATAATGTGAGACCTGGGAGAGGGGGTGGGCATGTTCAGTCCACATTCCCTTCAGAGTACTTTCATTATATCATTTCAGTTCCGCCTTTCTGCTGAGCAGTAATACATTGTTTCTTCCTCATACTTAAATATTTACCTGTAAATTTTCAAATAGTGTTTTTAAACTCTTGAAAAATATTATTTTCTCAAATTATGAATAGTTACATGTCCAGAATAAAATACAGTCTTGGCTATGCAGGATGGTTCTACAAAATTCTGCCTTTATTGACCATGACCTCATTCCAGTTCAAAATCTGGCATCTGAGGGGGAAAAAAAAACCGGATTCATTAATCTCTTTTCAAAATTCTATTTAAATTATGCTTAAAATGTCCCATTCTCATCAATTCAGAGGGGAAAATGCAAATCAGTAATAAATATGAAAAACTGTTCAGCACTCAACTAATCAAGGAAATGCAAATAAAAACAAGGCAGTATCTTTCATCTACCAGATTTACAAATGCTTTTTAAATGCCAATACTGATGTTGGCCAAGGTGAGACGCAACTCATATAATAGTGCTTATGGAATGAAAATGAAAAATGTTTTGGCAAAATACAGAAAAAGCCTGACAAAGTCATAACCTTTGACCTCATAAATTTTCTGCTAGAAGTCTTACTATAAAAAATAATGTGATCAAAGATGTATGAGCAAAAAAACATAAAGGTAGTGAAATAACAACAAAACTGTTCACATAGTTGATGAAGCTGATATTGGTTTATTATGTTCAAGCTCTGGTCAGCAGAGTCCTAGCATTAAGTGAACAGGAAATAAGTGAAGGCAGAATGTGGCCACATAGTTAGGACTCTGAGTCACACATGCCTGCATTTATCTACTTTACATGTTGCATTCCAGGGAAGATTCATAATTTTTAAAAATAGTCTACCCAATCTAGAATATAAGATCCATGAAGAATCTACCTATGAGTAATGTGCTCTCAGATTCTCAAAGCCAAGCACAGTAGTTGGCTTATAATAGGTATTTGATAAACAGATGGTGCTTGTTGTGGATTTAAATATTTTTTCCTGATTAAAAACAGGTTTGAGAGGCTATTACAATCAACATTAAAAAATCAGTAGATTTTTCTATACCCTAACGATGAACTAGTTGAGAAAGAAATCAAGAAAACAATCCCATTCACAATAGCTTGGGGAAGGCATAAACTTTAGGAATCAACCTAACCAAAAAAATGAAAAACTTTACTATGGTTTAGATCTAAAATATAGCCCCAAGATTCAACGCAATCCCAATCAAAATACCATTAGTATACCTCAGAAATCTAGAGAAAACATTCCTAAAATTTATCTGTAACCAGAAGAGGCCTAGAATAGCAAAAGCAATCCTAGAAAACAAAGGAAAGGCAGGAGGCATCACAATTCCTGACTTGAAATTCACTACAAAGCTACTGTGATAAAATCAGCATGGTACTGACACAAAAACAGACCTGAAGATCAATGGAACAGGTTAGAAGATGCAGGCACAGCTACAAACACAATCCGCCGCCTTATTTTTGACAAAGGGCCTAACCATGTTCACTGGAAAAAAGACAGCCTCTGTAATAAGTGGTGTTGGAAAAACTGGCTTTCCACATGCCAAAGACTAAAACTACACCCATGTCTATCATCATGGACTCAACTAAAGTCAAAATGGATCAAAGATCTAAATATTAAAAGAGAAACACTAAAGCTATTGGAAGAGAAACTAGGTAAAAACCTTGAAGACATAGGGGAAGGAAAAGAGTTCATGAACAAAAACCAAACTGCCTGGGAAATACTTCAAGAATCAACAACTTGGGCTGGGGATATAGCTCAGTGGAATAAGTGCTTGCCTAGCAAGCGCAGGGTCCTGAGTTCGATCCCCAGTACCGCAAAAAAAAAAAAAAAAAGGATCAACAACTGGGATCTCATCTTATTGAAAAGTTTTTGTACATCAAAAGAAATCACCAATAGAGTAAAAAGCAAACCCAAACATAGGGAAAAAAAATTTAGCCAACAGCCCCTCAGACAAAGGACTTTATCTAGGACACAGAAAGAATTTTTAAAAATCAGGCCCCCAAATTAAAAGACCCAATCCAAAAATGGGTATCTGAGATGAATACTCACTGCTCAGATGAAGAAATATTAATGCCGAATAAATACATGAAAAAAATGTTCAACATCATTAGTTATTCAAGAAATGCAAATTAAAACAACACAGAGATTCCATCTCCCCCAGAAACAATGGCTATCATCAAGAAGTCAACCAATAACAATTGCTGGAGAGGCTGTGGGGAAAAGGAACCCTACTCCACTGCTGGTGGGAGTGTAGACTGGTGAAATCAGTGTGGAGATTCCTCACAAAACTAGGATTAGAAGTCCCACCTAACCCAGCTATTCCCCTTCTGTATATTTTCCCAGAAGAATTAAAAACATCATACCACAGCAATATATGTGTACCCATGTTTATAGCAGCACAATTTGATATAGCTAAATCTTGGAAACAATCCAGATGCCAATCAACTGAGGAATGGATAAAAAAGATGTATTTTTATACATGGAGTATTACTCAGCTATAAAAAAGATAAACTCAAAGCTTTTGTAGGTAAATGGATGCAACTAGAGATCATACTCATAAGTGAAATAAATTGGACCTACATGTGTAAACATCATATTGTCTCCCTGGTGTAGGAACCTGAAAGAGTAAGTAAAATTCAAAATGTACAATAGATTATAGAAAAGGGAAAGAAATTATTGAAAGGAAGGAACAACTTGGATGAAGGAAAGAAAAAACAAGAATGAAGGAAACATATATATATATATATATATATATATATATATATATATCTGGGATAACTGTACTTCTATCTGATGGTATATTGAAAGGAACAGTTAATGCTTAAATTTTTTAATGTTCTGACCAATTTTCCATGCTCATATCTGTTAATCTGAGCAACTGATTTGAAGACAACAATATGCAGTGGAAAAACCATTATTGAATTCCTACCATCTTGTCTAGTGAAATTCTGCACTATCTCTAAGGTTTTATCTAAAAATTATTTTTTATTCTCTCTAATGGTTTAAACAATCTTCCATTCTTACATCTGCTAATCTGAGCAACATAGTTGAAGATAGCAATATGTAATATAACAACCTGTTAATTCCTATCATTTTGTCTTTAAACCCTGTATCACTTTTCATGTTCTTGTTTTGTTTTGTTTGTTTATGATGTTGGTATGCTGCTATTGTTCTTTTCTCTCTTTTACTACTCTCTTTAAAATAAAAAAATTAGCACGCACGCCCCCGTGGGGCATGCCCCCTGGCGCTCCACGCCCCCATCCTCTGGCATGGTGAGCAACCAGCACTCCCCACCCCTGGCCCATGCCCCTGGCTCCCAATGGGGTGTGGCCCTGGCGCTCCGCACCCCCGAACCACCAGGGCTCTCCACCCCAAGCCCCCACCAGTGCTTCATGCCCCCCAGCCCCCAGCGGGGTGAGCCACCGGTGCACCATGCCCCCAGCCTCCAGCAGCGGGGCGAACCACCGGCGCTCCACGCCCCCAACCCCCAGCGGGGGCTGCCCGGTGCAGGACGGCTATGAAGACTCACCAGAGCCTATAGATGCGGACACGCCATCAGAGCCTGGCGGTTCGTCGTGTAACCCTGCCTACTTGACGGGGCACCCGATGGCAATGAAAGCTTGCCAAAGGGTGCTTCTCCACTGCCTGCCATAGCAATCTGTGTACACCCACGTATTATACAGCACAATTAGAAGCAGCCAAGTCTCTTCCCAAAGTGAGAGCAAGAGGGAGTAAATAAACCAAAAAAGCACAGTTATTACCGGTGGGAAGACTACTGATAGTGTGGTAGAATAACGGAGACAAAGTGGAGGAAAATGATTAACTGAATGAGCCATCGTCTACATAACTGAGTAACAAAGAGGAAGATAACATTCTGTAATACAGCATCCAGTCTTAACTCTCTACTATTTTCTCTGCAATTTGGTATTTCCTTTATTGTTTTTGTGTTAACAAATGCAAAGATAACATTACATTGCACAGCATCCAATACCAATTCCCTATTATCATCTCTATAATTTGGTATTTTCTGTATAGTTTTTGTGTTATTCTGGTTTCTTTTGTCTTAAAAATTAAAAATAAAATATCCCCCCAAATTCTCACATTCAGAGGTGGGCCTGATCTAAAAGATATATAGATGATAGATAGATAGATATAGATAGACAGATGAGAGACCACCCCTCCAGCGCCTCCTTTCTTTCTCTGCTACCGTGGGATGACTCCATGGCATGAGACCTTTTTTCCCTTTGCCAGGCCCTTCTACCACGCTGTTTCTGCGTTTAAGCCTGCCAACCATGGACTGAAACTTCTGAAACTGGGAGCCAAACTAAACCTTTTCTCCTTTAAATTATGGGTGTCAGTTATTTTGTCCCAGCAATAGGAAAGTGAACTAAAACAGACCTCTACAATGAAACTAACAGAACACTGAAGAAAGACACCAAAGACATTAGAAGATGGAAAGATGTCCCATGTTCATGGAAAGACAGAACTAATATGGTTAAAATGCCCCCCTATTACCAAAAGCAATCTACAGGTTCAGTGCAAGCCCCATCAAAATTCCAATGACTTTCTTCACAGAACTACAAAAACCAGCCCTAACATTGATATAGAAATACCAAAAAGTAAGAGCAGCCCAAAGCAATCCTAAGCAACAAGGGCAAGGCTGGAGACACCACAGTATCTGATTTCAACCTATGCTACAAAGTGTTAGTATCAAATCAGCATTCTACTTGCCCAAAAATAAACAAATAGACCAATGGAATAGAAGAGAGGACATAGAAACAAATCCATACAACTACAACTACTTGATCCTCAACAAAGAAGCCAAAAACATGCACTGAAGAAAAGATTGCCTTTTAACAAATGGTGCTAGGAAAACTGGATATTCATATGTACAGTACTGAAACTAGATCACCTATACAAGTCAATTCAAAATGGATCGGAGACCTAAGTATAAGATCTAAAACTTTGAAAGTATCAGAAGAAAACCATATAGGGGACACATTTGAAGCCATGGGCACAGGCAAAGATTCCAGAATAGGGCTCAAATAGCACAAGAAATAACAGCTAAAATAAACAAATGAGATTAGACCAAATTAAAAAGGTTTGCACAACGTGGGGCACAGTAGAGTGAAAATACAGCCTACAGCATGGGAGACAATCTTTACTACCTGCTCTTATGACAGAGGATTAATATGTATGCTATATAAAGAGCTCAAAATATTTAACACCAAAAATCAAGTAGCCCAATAAGTAAATAGGCAGATGAATTGAGCAGACATTTCTCAAAAGAAGTACAAACAGCCAATAAGTATATGAAAAAATATTCAACATAAAGATTTCCTAAGGCCACTAGGGAGATGCAAATCAAAATTGCATTGAGATTCTATCTTACGCCATTCAGAATGAACTATTATCGTGACTATAAAAATGATGATTCCATCTCACCCCATTCAGAATGGCTAGCATCATGAATACAAAAATGATAATTCTGGCAAGGGCACAGTGGAAAATGAACCTCTCTACACTACTGATGGAAATGTAAAAGTGATACAGGCATTGTGGAAATCAGTGAGGAAGTTCCTCAAAAAACTAAAAATAGAGCTACCATTGATCCATATACACTACTCTTGAGTATATACCAAAAGGAATTAGAAGTCAGCATACTATAGGGAGACCTGTATTCCCATAACTTCACAACTAACAATAGCCGAGATATGGAACCAGCCTACGTGCCCATCAACAGATACGTAAGGATAAAGAAAAAATGTTATACATACACAGAGGGATATTTTTCAGCCACAGAGAAAAATGAAATTATGTCATTTGCAGGACAATTAGGCAGAACTGGAGATGAACACGTTACGTGAAAAAAGCCAGACTTGGAAAGACGATATATGGAATATGTGGAATCTAAAAGTAATGGCGCGAAAGCAGGAGGAATACTAGTATTAGACAAGAGGAAGACTTAAGGGGCAGCGGGGGAGGCGGAAAGGGAGGCGATGGGAGAGGGACAGGTTTGAGGTCCACTCACACATCCATGCCCCCTTGGCAACTTCAGATTGGGTCTGATCGAGCAGAGCACACACATAGGATTTTTGAGGCAGGGAAACTCCATGTGATAATAAAGTTAGGGCACACTCCACACACATTTGTTCAAACCTATAGACTGTACACCAAAAATGAGCCCTCATGTAAGGTGTAAATGCAGAGAGATAATATGTTAATGTAAGTTCATCGACTGTAGAAACACTCAGGTGAGGATGTGGATCAGGAGCCTGTGTGAGTATGGGATGGGATGTGTAAGATATCTCTGTACCCTCTACTCAGTCAACATAAAATTTTCCATATATACATATAATATGCTTTAAAATATCTTTAATAATGTTAGAAAAGTACCACAACATGGAAATTAAATGAAGATAGTGTTCAAACAATCCATCAGCTGCTGAGGAAAGCAACAAAGTGAATCCACTCCACACTTTTTACACCCTAAACAAATCCCATGTACGAATGACTAATAAAAAGGAAATCATAAAAATACTAGGTTATAGTTACACTAAAAACAAAGACCGTAAATACTGAAAACTCGACACTGTCCCACTGTCTTACTCCATTTTACTCTTTTCTATGCCCCTGAGGTCAACCCACCGTTGCTGCCCTGTGTGGTAGAAACACTGACAGCAGTGACTCTTGCCAACTTCCCACATTTTCTCTCCCAGCACAAGGCTCAGTGACATCTTGTTGGTAACTTGCAACTACCAGCAGGGGTATTTACACTACAGAAATTGCTGCAAGCTACAAATCAAGGTTTCATTTATTGTCTTGTTGATCATCTAAACTTACAAAAGTGATAGAGAGAGACGCTAATATATTAAGCAGGCTAAAGCTAGTCAGAATAGCACGGAAAATGAGATATCCTTCTAGTGTTCAAACATTACTATCTGCTACAACAAGGAAGTCACACCCATTCCTGAAAAACGTCCTTCTTTACATGACTGGTTATTTCACTTTTATCTCACCAATTAGCGTAAGGGAAAATGTCATCCAATATTTATGTTGGGATTACACTTGCTGTTTAATTGTAACTGTAGGAGCAATTGCATATGAGCACAAGAATTGGACACACATCAACAAAAATGTTCTTTGAAATCAATCAACCAAATGGAATACACAATGAAGTATTATATCTTTTATAATTGTGTGTAAATCGCATGCTATACCTCTGTGTCTATGTACATGTCTTCCAAAAATGCCAGTTGTTAAACATTTACCAGCACCCTCCCCCTGCCAGAAAAGTTTTGTTTTTTCAGTAGAAGACCACCAAAATAAACATGATTTGTTGGCACACACCTGTAATCCCAGCACTCAGGAGGCTGAGGCAGGAAGGTTGTTGAGAGTTCAAGACCAGCCTGGGCTACACAATGAGCTCAAGGCCAGCCTGAACTGCATAGCAAGACCCTGTCTCAAAAAGACAACAATAACAAAAAAAACCCCACAATTTGCAAATGTAGCCACAGCTGAAGAACTCAGCAAGCTTGTGGGAAGAGGACACGGCAGCAAAAATGTAGAGTGAAAAAGTCCCTCTTTGCAAGTAGAGCTAAGAGGAAGGAAGCAGTTATGTTTTGCAGCCTGTGTGGAGGGAAACTCTGTGAGGTTAATTCTTCATCTCTTAGGTTCTGTCACATGTAGAGAAAGAAAGTAGGAAATGTGAGAGCAACAAGGTCAGAAGAAGCCTCTGTAATGAGCTTAACAGGCGAATTAAGGTGCAGAGACTCCCAGAGGTGCCCACAGAAGTGGGGCTCTACCATGTCCACCTGGTGCTCTGAGCCTTCTGCTCAGTGCCCAATGA
Source organism: Dinomys branickii (assembly GCA_004027595.1). Taxonomy (NCBI): domain Eukaryota; kingdom Metazoa; phylum Chordata; class Mammalia; order Rodentia; family Dinomyidae; genus Dinomys; species Dinomys branickii. Next base: position 52,406 of record PVLD010007291.1, on the reverse strand, counting down.
AGGGTACTTTCTCCTTTAATTAGATTCTGACTCAATATGGGAAACCAGATTTCCTTTGCAGGTAAGCAGTGCTTTGTCATTTTCCAAATACATATGATTATCTCACTCGATCCTCACAGCAGTCTGATGAAGAAGAAACGGCTATGTTTTAAAGAGGAAAAAAAATCATAGGGAAAAAGAGTTTCATGTGATTAGTTTAACCATAGAATTAAAACCAAGCTCCAGAAAAATGCTGCCTTCAAATTGCCTCTATTTTTTTGGAGAGCACCCCTACCTGATTTTTCCAACATCTCTGCGTGGCTTTGTTTAGGGAGCTCTTGCCCTGTACTGTTCTTCCTGGAAAAGAACAGAGGATCACCTGATTACAGTGAATTGAACGGCAACCATATGTGTCTTAAACCCTGGTGCCTGCCTTGATGCTGAAAACTTCTGTGAGGTGAGAGGCAATCTCTTTTCTAGTCCTTGAGTTTCCCTTCCTTTCTGAGCCCAGAAACTTGGCTGCAGCCTGTACCCAGTACAGCAGGTGGGGGTGATTTCCCAGCGTGCAGGAAAGCACCCTGTTGGAGGCAGGCAAGCACCGCACCCTGCTGGAAAGGGCCCCAGCACTCTCGAAGAGAAGTGGGCCTCCCAGCCACCAAGCAGATGAAGTGTGGAGAGAGAATAGAAGAAAAGAGAAAACACTCAATCTCTAGCACCTGTTCCAGGAAATTTAGAAGTTCTATCCACTGAATCTGAATCTTCATTCTGATGATGCTTTCATTAGCTTCATTTCACAGATGACAAAACTGAGGTTCAAAACGGTTAATTTTGTGGTTAATAACAAACTAGTTAAGCCATAGCCGTGACTTCAAAGGCCACCATTTCACCCCTGGACCAGTGAGCCTTAAACTGTGGGTCCTTAACCAGTTACAGTAGCAGATTCTCGGGGCCACCCCGACCAGCTGAATGGAAACTACAGGAGTAGGATGCAGCCATGTGTGGGACACCCTCCCGGTTATGCTGACAAACGGGAAAATGTGAGATGCCCTGCTGCCCTGCCCTGACTGGCCGTGGTTTTCTGTAAAGGACCAGATTCCACAAGCCAGACCATCTACGTCTGATCTTCTCAACGCTACTGTTGCCGTGAAATCACAGCCACAGACTCTAACAAACAAATGAGCTGACTGCATTCCAATAAACTTTAGTTACAGACCATGATATCTAAATTTTATATCATTTTCATGTGTCACAAAATATTTTCTTTTGGCTTCTCCGCCCTCTCCCCCCCCATTCCCCTGGCCAAACTTTTAAAAATGTCACAAAATTATTCTTCTCCCAGGAGCTGCACAAATCCCAGGAGCAGGCTAGATATACTGTCCTCTGGCTATTGTTTTTTAACCACAGCTCTAGAGCTAGGCAATCCTACCTGGTACCTAGGTGCTTTGAGCGGGGCAATGGCACAGAAAGGCAACCCCAAAACAAGGTAAAATGTAAGTGACAAAATTCTGTGTGGCCCAGTGAAAGCAGGTTTTTGATTGTGGCAATCACGAAGGCTTCTGTGAAGAGGTGACAATGTGTAGAGGCTTCACAGAATGAGTTGGACTCCAACAAGTACAGAACATAAGTACAGACTACAGAGTGAAAATACAGCCTGGGCCAAAGGACAAAGACTGGCATAAGCAAGGAACCCACTTCCATCCAAAGTATTTCAGCTTCTTGAGCTCAAATGCTTTGGAAAAGTGTATTACGTAAAAAGTATTTCAATGTTCCTGTGGATACCAACCAGACCAAAGCAGTGGGAAAGCAAAACATTGCAAGAACTGGAATCACAGCCTTCCACATGAAAACCATTATGTATTCCTCCACAGCAGCCCACATGTAGTGGGCAGGTTGTCTTGTTCCCCACAACAAATTATTTCCAGTTGCAAATTTGGCTTCATGAAATAGGCTCCCAGTATCATATACTGCAAGAAGTAGTTCCTTTGAGATATTTTCTAGTTATACAAATTAGTTCCCTTGAGAATTGCTTTGTCTACCTAATTCTGTACATACCCTTTCTGAACACAAGAAATTTTTAAATCTCTTTATGATCATAAGTTATGATCAATTTCAGAGACTTTTTTTTCCAAGTTAAACATTTTCATTAGAATTGCTTTGACACTAGCTATCAAAAGGAAATGCTATCTGTCTGGTAATAGTTCCTCGGATAAGAAAGGAGGTTAATGATTGGGTTTGGAGAGGTTTTGTTTTTGTTTTGAGGCAGAGTCTCACTACGTAGTCCAGGCTGGCCCTGAACTTACTATGTAGATCTGGAACTTACAGTGATTCTCCCACCTCGGGTCTCAAATCCTGGAATTACAGGTGTGCACCACTGGGCCCAGCTGGTCAAGATGTTCTGCTGAGAGACAGGAACTTCACGGAGCACAGTAGTTAACAGACCAGGGGCTGAGACCAGTCCCTGAGTTCAAACCCCTGCTCTCCCACTCAGCAGGCTATTTAATTTTGACAAAGCATTCATCTCTGAAAGCCTCAGTTTCCCTTACAAGAAAGCAGAGAAAAATAATGGTCGCCCACCACCTCCAGTTGTGATAATGTTTGTAAAGTACAGGAAAACTCAGTATGTTTTGCAGCCATCATGGTTACTTCGCAGTGAGATCTTTCCTCTGAAACGAAACACCTTCACCAGCTGGGGGAGAGCAGAGCAGAAGTTCTACCTGTGGGGAAGTGTGGGGTTCGATCCTTGCCTGGATAGGGCATACCAATGGCTGAAATAAGAGTCCTTTGCAATGTAGAGAGAACAGTGTATTTGTATCATCTGAGAGTGGCTGAAAAAGCTCTAGGAACCGTTAGATTCCCCACTCAGGAGCAACAGAATTTGTCCCAGGATAGGTGCAGGCAAAGGCATACCCCAGAACAAAATAAAGTTGATCTGGTCCATGCACTAAGAGGCCACTTACTCATGGCTGTGCACCTGCTTGGAGTGGGTGTGGGGACGGCGAGAATGACTCAGGTCTTAGAGATATAAGGACCTGAAGGGCCACCACCTGTTAATGCTAAACTAAATATTGGGGATGAGGATTCCTGGGGTCAAAGGTGAAATAAGGACTGCAGAGTTCTTTGCACAATGTCCACCGTCCTGCAGAGCAGGGAACATCTGTGCGGTGCTCGTGCCCAGCAGTGGCTATCTGCAAAGTCACTTGCATGTTCACTCCCAGCCACACCACTGTTCGGCCAGTGCGCTCACCTGCTAGATGCTAACCCAGCACTGTTGGCCGGTATGGTCCCCTCACCCCAAGTGACACCGGACATTCCTTTGCTCACTAGTGTTCTCCGCTCACCTGGCTCACTGGTCAACATGGTGACTTTCTGGGGACTTGGGGAGGCAGAGGGAGCTGGGCCCTGACCCCACTGGATTCCTGCCTCCCTCGCGCCTGGCACCCTACAGTACCTGGTGCGCCTTCTTTCTGGTAACTAACCACAGTTTCTTGCAGTTATCTTGTATCCAACGCTTTCTCCACCTGCTTTGTTCCTCCAATGCTAAGATTTTGTGTTGAAATTTCACTATGTAAACCCAACATAAGATGCTGCCTTAGAAGGTGCTAAGTCATGTCTCCCAGGGGCCAAAAGGGGCACCACCATGCCCTCATCTCTATCTCCTCTGGAAAAGACTTCAAAAGTGAGAAATCTGTTCCATTCTTCAGGCAGTAAAAGATAAGAGTCAAAAACCAAGTCTACACAGCCAACTGGACTGTGATTCATAACTTCTTTGGAAGACACCCCTCCACCTCCTTGTCCTGTGTGTTCTAGACTAAACAGAAGGGCCCAGGGGCAGGAGAGTCCTTACATCCCTGAGACAATCAAGGTCACAGAGACGAAGGTCACAACCTGCCACACCTCCTTGTCCCCGGCTGTGGCAGAGCAGGAACGCTGTTTCCCAGGCAACCAAAGCAGAGGGTGCCATGGTCACACACACAGACACACATGGCCATACCCCAGCAGGACACCTACAGACCAGCATACTCGAAAGCACAGGTCACAAACCTAGACACCATTCCTCATACTATGGGGACAGCTCAGTCTTTCAAAAAGAAAACGAAAAGGCATCTTGTTTCTTATTCTAGCCAATGAGCTCTCTTCCCAAGGATATTTCTTGAGCTGGTTTCATACTTTCGTCTACCATTTCTTACAGGAACTTGGAGGACACTGAAAATGCAGTGCTCTCTATGCATTTGTAAACATCTGCTGATCCGGGCAGTTCAACTTAATCCCACATGAGCTACGCAAGGCAGAGGAGGCAGGAATTAATGTGGCCTGAACTGTGTGGCCCTTTGCTCCTAAGACTCTAGTCGGTGAGCTCAAATGGGCAGGCCCTCAGTCGCCCTTACTCCCTCTCTCTCCTCCCCACTCCCTTCCTCTTCCTCCTTATTTACTAATGTTCTGCTCTCACTGGGACTGCTCCCCAGGAAGGTCAGAAACCTGAAGCCTCCCGGCCTTAGAGTCTGGCATCAAGGCTAGAGCTGGGGTGGGGTGTGCCTGCAGTCTCAGGACATAGGACAGAGTCACTTTAATCCTCCATGCTCCATGGCTCTAAAACGGTTCAGGCAAAGACAGACTCTGAAGAGCTGGGTCTGCAGACCAGTCGACTGGGACACAGGGGAGGCTGTGGCGCTTGTGAAGAATCAGACTTTAGGGTCATGCTGCCTTACAGCCCCACCCTCAGGGTAGTCCTAAGAGCCCAAAGCTGTAGTCTGGGTTGGCGGCCTGGCCCAGGGCCCAGAGCTGCCTGGAAATGTTGGCTCCCACACCATTCTCTCCATGCTCCTGCCTAGTCATGTTGAGACACCAAGCAAGCTACTCGCTGTCCTAGGGCCTCACTTTCCTCCTCTGAGCCCTAGAGAGCTAGTAGTCTCTATGCCACCATGTGGTTATGAGAGTGAAATGAAGTCACATCCAGCAAGTGCATAGCACCTGGCACATAGCAAGCACTTGATAAATCTTACCTACTATGATTCACATGAACTTAACCAACTTTCCCAAACCTCCTGGTCGCTCTATTTTCATGTCTATAAAATGAGGCACTGCCCCAGTACCAAGAAAAGAAGTGCTCCTTTTGCTGTCTGCGTATCACCAGCAGCACATTTCCAAACATTTTTTATTATTGCATAATAATTATACAGGATAATGGGTTTCAATGTGGCACATCCGTGCTTGCATGTAATACTTTGAGTACCCCCGTGACCGTTCTGTCTCCTGATTTTCTCCGTAGCTGTCCTACAGGAAGTTTACAGTCAACGACCAGAAACTGGTGCGTAAGGAAGAAGCTCACCACCCAGGGCTGCATCTGCAGCTGCACTCTGAGGAATAAGATGAACCTCTGGGGCATCAGACAAGTCTCAGCTCCATGTAGAATCAAAAGTTCAGATGCTACAAATTACAGATGCTTCCAAGTAAAAAGAGAGATGTGAAATTCACCGAAATTCCATTTTTTTTTTTTTTTTTTTTTTTTTGCGGTACTGGGGATCGAACTCAGGACCCTGCACTTGCTAGGCAAGCGCTTATTCCACTGAGCTATGTCCCCAGCCCCGAAATTCCATTTTTAAAGGCTATCAATAAAGAGTTTTTGTACCAAGAAGTGGGGAAACCACTGGGTCAAGGTTGTTGCCAGTTTCCCTGGTCTGGTGCTGTCTTGATATTTCCCTATGTGAGAAATGTGTGCAGTGGTTCAAGGACAAAGTCAATACCGGCCTCCACCGGCCCTTTCTGCCTCATGGCAGTATTGTATAGGCTCCAGGTACAAATCATGTCTTCCTTAAATGCTCCATTAATTTCCAGGTCTGGATTGGGGGTCCTCTGCTGTGCTCCCATCTTTTCCAACCATATTAATGGATCACATTGTTTATTTCCATTCTCTATGAAACTCCAAGCTCCAAGATGACCGGACTGAAGCAGGAGATTAGGGCTGGGGTAAAAGGGCAACTAGCTGGGTGGAAAGTTTCAAACATCACAAAACCCCAGAGGACATGTGCAAAACACAGGATGCAAAATACTTCCGTGGCTCCTGAGCACTGTATGCAGAACCAATCAGAAAGCGATATTTTCAGTTCTTCATTTGAAACTGCTATGCTCAGGACCAATCAGAGAAGTACATTTTTAAATTCTTCATTTACATCTAACTACATTTACAACTGAGCTTTTCCATAGGGCAGTTTAAGTCTGACCAGGCTAAGTGAGATTTTCATAGGACAACTGTCCCAGTGCCTTATTTGAATGAGGGGGAAGCCAACCCAGGAATTTGGGATATAAGAGACCCCTTTCCCTTAACCTTGGGACCACTGTGATGTTCACCAGCTTGCTCTTGCCCTGTAGAGCTACTTCCTGCCTGCAGTAAATGTACACTTCTGTTGCCTTTTCTGAGTGTCTTGTCCAAGTCTTTGTTCAGGACACCAAGAACCTGGGAAGAATCCACATGGGACATTATCTTTTCTTCTGCACTGTGCCCTTAGCATCCAGCGGGGTCCCTGGCACACAGTAGGTTTCCACATTTTTGTAAGGAGTGAATGGCAGTGATAAAGAGGATGAGGTTTATCAGGAAGCTTTTAGATGGATGCGGGCACTGTGTGGTGTATTTAAGAGGGGATTCTTGGACCTGCTCCCAGCCCAATCTGGGCAACCAGACAAGTAGTCACTTTCACCCAAAGACAAGGAAAAAAGGACTCTGGAATTTCTTAAAGTGGGAGCACAGGATAATGGATCCAACAAACCTATGTGCAAAAGAAAAATTAATTCACAGACATTTCCAGAACCCACATCCACAAGGTGAAGTATGAACGCAGTAACACAAATCCCAGCTGTTTGTCCATGGTTTGGACCAAAAACTCTCCACAAGTGCTTTGGCCGTAGCAGAGAGAAGTCAAAGCCCAAAGACAAGACTAGGCCATGCAGGCAGGAGGAAGGCCAGTGTGGACTTAAGCCCCACGCCAAAATTCATGGCTGCGATTGGCTGCCATCCAGCCTGGGCCTGCTCTGATAGGGCGAGGCTGTGAGCAGGGCTGTGCTAAAGGCTGGGTGCGGAAAGGGCTGGCGCAGAGCTTCTTGGGAAGCACCAGGCTCCCTGAGGCAGCAGGCGGGGGCGGGGAGGTCAGTAAAGAGGAGGAAGTTTAGACAGTATTGTTCCCTGGGGCATTGGCCTCAGCTTGGTCACAAGTAAGAACTGCTAGCAGAACAGAAACTTGGCTGGGGGAAAAAATGTTTTTGAAGTTACAGAGTGCACTTTGTGTCTTTGAGCGTAGCCAGTTCCCAAACTAGGGTCTCCAAGTAGCGATGGACAGTTTCTGCACTCTCTTCGGAGCACATTCTCAAGGCCAGGCCACCGGGCAAACCTGGAAGATGAGTCATACAGGAACTTCTTACAGAAGAACCTTCCTGAGAGTCAGTCAGTCCACTAATGCTTGGTGAGCACCACCAAGGTGTTGGCCACACCCAACCAGAAAGAGCTTCACAGCCTGAGACCCATTTGCCAGCTGAGGCCTTAGTGCACATGTTGTAGCCCATCTGGATGCTATTGCTCCACTGAAAATACCACACACCATCCCTTTCTTAATTTCTTTTTTAAAATAATACCAATCAAACTGGGCTAATAAGTCTCTGTGCTTGGGAGACACAGCAAAGTTTAGGTGGAGTGGAGCGAAGTGAAGACCTTAAAGTTGAATGTGGGCCATCTTGTTCCTAGATTGCCTTGTAGATTGCCTTGCCCTGTCCTGGGCATAATCTGCCCCCTCCCCCTTTATGCACAAATTACCCCCAGGCAGAGAGAGACACTGGCTCTCTCTTCCGCCTTCTCCTTTGCTCCTTGGAGTGAGCCTAAAACTCTCCTCCCTCAACCTTGCATTTAGGGACCTCTCCCCAACTTCCTTACCCCAAATCAGCTTCAGCCCACCCCGAACCAGTGCTCAGCTGAACCCGGCCTTTGCCACCACCCTTAGAATTCAGGCGGGTTGGTTAATAGTATTATTTCTCTCCCTCCCACCAAGATCGCTGCTCCTTCCTCCAGGCTCTCCCTGCCAATCCTAAACCAGCCCTCTCAAGGCATCACTTTTATCCACTTCCTTCTTAGCAGTTGAAAGCTACACTTCATCACTGTCTCCCCTAATTTGCTCATTGCTCCCTGTCTCTACTCCCAGAACTATCTAGCCCAATGCCCAAGCCAGACTGTCACATCCAACTCCTCTCCCTACATCCAATTAGCTACAAAAACCATCATGTCCTCCTTCAGGGATGGTTCTTGGTCAAGAGCGTTGCTGCATGCCGTGGATCAGATGACTGGCATTATGGGGGGAAAGAGCTGAGATGACTGAAACCCATACCGCAGAGAAGGGAGATTTCCCAGAAGGACGTGGGAAGCAAGTCCCACAACAGCGTCTCTAAGCAGCAAGGACCTGGGGGCCATCACGTTTATGATGTCTCATAACTCCTGACAGCTGGCCTCAGAAAAATGTATACAGAGAATCCAGCCTTAATCACAGGCGGAGTTCAGACAGCAACCCCAGGGTGGAGGGTGGGAAATAGTGGACTGGGGTGTGGGTGTGCAGTGGTCTTAGATAAAGCAGTTGAGGCAAAAGTTCATTACTGGAACTAGGGCTGGATTGTTTTTCCGGGACTGCCATAGCAAAGTGCCATAGGCTGGGAGGTTTTAATGGAAGTTTATTTTCTGGCACTTCTGGAGGCTGAAAGTCTACCAGCAAGGTGTTGGCAGGGTTGGTCTCTTCTGGGACCTTGCTCCTTGACTTGTAAATGACTGTCTGCCCCTGAGCCTCCAGTAGTAATCTAACCTCTTTGCATCAGGACACAGACCCACTTAACGATCTCATTTTAATCTAACACCTTTTGAAGTCCACGTGCCGTCATATTCTCAGGTAGGGGGGTTATGACTACAGCATATGATCTTGGGGAGATATCATTCAGTCCCTAACAAGGCCCTAGAGTCAGAACCAACTGTCACCTACAGGAACAACTGGATAATGGATTTCTAAGAGAAGCCAGAGCCACTCAGGAGCCTCCTGTTGCTTTCAGCCAGCGGTGTTCCAAGGCACTTCTCATTTATGATGCTTTCACTTTACTGACCAGCTTCTGAGATGGAGCTTGTTGGGACCCTGGAAGCATGATCAGTCAACTTGATCACTCTAAGCAAAACTCCATTCACATCTACAGACTGAAAAACCCTCCCAGGCCACACAGAAAGCAGAAGGCCAGTTTGCTTTTCCCACTGTCCTATTGTCCTAAAATCACAAGCTTGGTTTTTCCATTGCACATAAGAAATTTAGCCAGGTGTGATGGCATATGCCTGTAATCTCAGCCTTCAGAAGGCTGAGGAAGGAGGATTATTGTGAAATTCAAGGCCAGCCTGGACTACATATTGAGAGCCTGTCTCCAAAGCAAAACTGAAAACAACAAATTTGGACAAACCTGAACAATATATTTCTCCATATGATACAGAAAAGTATTACTAAAAATTTTTAGGAGACTTCTTGAGGCCCTTAATGATTCTGTGATACTGAATTAGAGGTTTACTGAATTCTCCTGGTGGAAGAATAACAAGAACTTTCATTTATTTGGGTCTCTTTACTTCCACCGGTAATACAAACAGCTGGCTTTCTCAGAAAGAAACCATTTCTCGTCCCTTCACAACGGTTGCTTCGTGTATAGCAATGAAGCCCTGAGTGTGTTAGTGGTGATATCTATGGCAGCACAGATCTCTATGGCAACCATAATGCCTACTTCCTCCTCATGCCCTGACACTGGCATCTGGGCAAATGCTGCATCATTCAATCATCAGAAGGCTGACCCGATTTCCCAGTGATTGGACCGCATGTTTTCTTATTTTCTCTGTTTTGTTTTCCTTCTGGGTTATTTGAACAATCTGCCCTAGCTTGTAATGTTACCCACTGCCGCCTGTTCTCTTCCTTCAGGAGAACCCTCTTGGACCTCAAAACAAGCTCCTATTTGATTTTATTATAACCACAGGCCCCTTCCTGGGGCCATCGTTGATGACCCCATTTTTGCAACTTTGCCACAACCCTCAGTTCTGTCCCCTCCTTACTTCCAGCACATGCTACAACATGAAAAAGGAGTTAGGTGATCAGAATATCCTGCCTCCAGGTCTCTTCTCTGGCTAAAGTAACAAGAGAGGTCAACCACATGAAGGCCTGCCATCCTACAGGTGTAATTCAGCAAAGAGCCATCACTCCATCCCAGAGCCGCGCATGGCGTTGGCAGCACACCAAACATGACTCCACGCTGCATTTCATGCACTGACCACAGAGATGATTCAAGAGGAGCCCCCACCTGATGCATGCAGACAGCGGAAAGACGACGTGGACATCATTCCCAGCATCACATCAGGGGCCCATTCCCTCTCCTCACTACACCCCAGGCATTGTCTACACAAATGGAACTACACAGACCCACTGGGCCCCAGCTCAAGATAAGGTCTGCAAGGGTTCTGTCCTCCTCCCATTTCATTACTATTTTAGTCAATGGACTTTTTTACAAGTAACACAAAGCAATGTGGGGATAAGAGTACTTTACTGTCTCATGGTGACAGCATTTTGTAGGGAGCAAGCTTTAGAGAGGTGGGCTTCACTGAAGCACTTCCCCGCCTCCCACCACCGCTAAAATTCATGTCTACTAGGGACCTGTGACTATTACCTTATTTGGAAATAGGATCTTTGCAGAAATAGTCAAATTAAGATGAGGTCCTACTAGATTCAGGTGTCCCTAGCAAGGGAGGGATGTTTGGCCAAAGGACCATACCCAGGGAAGGAAGATGTGTGACGATAGAAGCAGAACTTGGAATGCTGTATCTACAAACCAAGGGATGACAAGGATTGCCAGCAGCCCGCAGAAGCTGGGAACGGCCCTGGGACAGATTTCCCAAACCTCCTGGAGAGAACATGCCCCTGTCAACACCGGCTCAGCTCCTTCCTTCTAGATTTTAGAACTTGGAAGGGAGGAAGTCACCCCTCCTGGGTGTTTGCTACAGAAGCTGTGGGACACCGAAATAGTGGATGAGAAAACAGAGTAACCAACATGATCAGTCACTTGCCCAAGGTGGTTGCTATGGTCTAGGTCAAGATGTTCCCCCAAAGCCTCATGGGATCAGAGGCGGGACCTTTGGGAGATGACTGGATTATAGGGAATCAAAACCGACTTGCTGTAGGAGGTGGGGCCTGGTCAGAAGAGGCGTGTCACAGAGGATGTGACCTGGGAGGTGCATCTCCTTTACTAGTTCCTCCCCTCGCTCTCTCTGCCAGGCCATCCTGCCTTAGAGCCTGCTGACTATGGACTGAAACGTGAGCCAAAGGAACCTTTCCCCTTTAAATAGTGGGTGTCAAATATCACGGCTCAGCAACAAGAAAAGTGACTGAGACAGCCATGCAGCTAGCAAGTGGTAGATACAGGGTTTTTAGAAGCTGTTTTATTGAAAGCTGTCTGTAGCAGCATGGCACCTGTAATCGCCTCTTTGCCCCAAAATAAGACCTATCCATAAAATAGTCAGCCTTGAAAACCTACCTTGCTACCAAACAAGAGAATAGTGGTGACAGGTTAGTCAAGGATAGGGTGATTGGGGCTGGTGTTTTTTATCTCACTCGCAAAGCAGATTATTTTCTAGCTAGGTCTTATTTTATGAAAACACAGTTTTAGCGTTCTGGGAAGCTGAGGCAGAAAGAGTACAAGTTTGAGCCTAGGGACTTTCCATGACCCTGTTTCAAAATAAAAAGTGAAAAAGAAGCTGATGATGTAGCTCAGGGCAAAGTCCTTTAGTTTAACCCCTAGTATCCCACCTCCTTCCCAAAACACACAAAGTTTTATTGAGGTATAATTCACATGTCGCACAGTTCACAAAATGTAAAATTCAGTGGGTAGCATGGTCAGAGTTGTGTCTTCGTCCCATTAGAGTGGGCAGCTTGACTTCTGGGCCATGGCCTCAATCCCTATGCAATACTGGTAGAAGGAAGGGAGGAAAGACTCCCTGGACAGGTAAAAGAAAAAAAAATGTAAGAACTGGCCCCCCAGTGAGCTCTCTCCACAGTGCCTTTGGATAAACAAGGCATTCTGAGGAACACAGCACCCTTTTACCTTTAAGTTTCAGGTTCTACTTTCAATGCCAAGTGAGGTTGGGCAGTCAGGACTAGAATGCTCCACTTTTTCTCCATTTGCACAGTAGAATCTGTGCACTTGATCAGTTGAAACTGCACATGGGTGACGACGTCTGGGCCTCTGGGGAGGACCCCGGCCAGCAGGCAGAGAGAAGTCCTGGGTGGGAATGATAACTGGCTCAGGCCAACAAGCTCTCCAAGAGTCTACAGCCAACCAGGGGTGGTGGTGCACCCTGTCATCCCACTTGGGCAGCTGAGACAAGAGGATCACTGTGAGTTCAAGGCCAACCTAGGCTACATAGTGAGTTCAAGGCCAGCACTGAACTACATAACAAGATCTGTTTCAAAAAAAAAAAAAAAAACAGAGAGAGAGAGAGAGAGAAAGAGTCTACAAGTGAGATTCAGACTGGGAAAATAGAAAAACACCCCCTGGTATAGTTTGAATATGGTTTGAATTTGTCCCCCAAGATGTACATGGTCACAAGGTGGTCCTCAGCGTGATGCCATTAGAGGTGGGGCCTAACGAGAAGTCTATAGGTCACTAAGGTGCTAAGGCATTTCTCATGGGACCCTGAGTCACTGCTTCAATATCAAGCTGTTATAAAAGCCCAAGCTGAAGCCCTGGGATGCTTTCTGGGTTCCTGCCTGGCAACGTGATCTCTGATCCACACCCCTCCCTTGTGGTCTCACCTGCCTGAGGTCCTCACCAGGGCCAATCTGACACTTGTGCCATACCCTTGAGTCTCCAGCTTCTGTTACGCATAAGGTATCCTGCCTCAGATTTTCAGTATAGTAATGAAAAACCTTTTGCTGCTGTAGTGAGTTACCTAGAATTACAAGACAACTAATACAGCCCCCCAAGAAGACTAAGACATCTCCCCATAAAAACGCTAAGTGAATAGATGTCTTTAACGTTCTTTGAAATTATTACTTTCTTATTCCCTTTAATGATTTGATCAATCTTCTATTCTTACATCTGGTAATCTGAGCAACTTCGTTGAAGATAACAATATGTAATATAACAACCACTGTTAATCCCTACCATTTGGTTTGAAACCCCGTATCATTTTTAATGCCCTTACTTTATTTTGTTTGTATGTTGCTATTGTTCTCTTTTTTGCACTATTTTCTTTAAAATAAAAAAAAAATTTTTAAAGAATATACTAGTTTAGAATGTAGCTTGGAGCATAAACCTGATAGATATTGTCTACAGAGTGTCAGTCACATTCTAGTCGTGGGCCCCTCAACATTTGTGTTTGAATTGCATACCAGGCAGGATGTGGATAATTTTTATTATGATCAATGTGATGTAAGAAAGCTTACATCAAAGTAAGAGTGCTTTGGACCTATACAGCTCTGAATACGACCTGGCCTAACAGTTTGTACCTTCCATGCTAAGAGAATTCTAGCCACAATCCCTCTCACAACCTTTGCAGCCAGTAAAGTTCAAGGTCTCATAGACTCTTTCAGGGATGCCTCTGGGCTCCTGCAGGGCATTCACAGAGACCCCTACTTCACCTTTCCCTTGGAGGCCTTTCACACTGAGGGCATGGGAAATATGTCCTATTGCAGCATCCTTAGAATGGAGTGCCCCTACTTCCTGGCAGCCAGCAGACTTGGGGGGGGAGCACACAGTGGCTGAGGACAAATGCCTCTATGGGAAGCAGGTGGTGGCACTTAGAAGACACAGGTCTGGCCCAGCCTCCAGAAGAGAGAGAATAGGCAAGGCTGTGACATTGCATTATCCCGTCAGGCACAGGGAAGCAGTTCCTCAGGTCATCAGTCAAAAGCCTCCTTGGAAATAAGAAACGAGGCTGAACACAGAGCCATTTAAGCAGGTATTTATTCTGAAGTGCGGAGGCAGCAGCGCCTTCCCTGAGACAAGACAGGTGCTCAACATGAATTATGCCAGATCAGGCTCGAGAGGCCCTGGCAGGTACCTGGAAATAAATGAGATCCAGCCTCAACACCAGCAATGCCAACAGGGCCCTAGGAGGGAAGAACACCCCAAAGAGCAAGGACGTCCATCCCCAGAGCCACAGAGGGGACACAGTGGTCCTCGGGGCACTGCCGAGAGGGACTTCAGTCCTGCCGAAGAATGAGATTGCCTTTGTTCCAGTGCAGGCTGAAGGTGACAAACGAGATAACCTCTAGCCTGAATCTGCCTCAGAGTACTCCAGTAAAAAGAAAGCAAGGGGTGGCTAGGTAAAATGAGCTGGGCAAGACAGGGATAATTGCTGAAGCTGGATGATGGAGGGTTGAGAGTTCATTACATTATTCTTTCTACTTTTGTGTTTATTTGAAAATTTCAATATCAACAAAAATTTTTTGGAGAAAATAAATCTTTTTCTGCATTCATGGATCTTCTGTCTGTGCAAATAAATACCAGAGCATGAGCCAGACACATCATCTAGGCTTGTGATAACCTGCAAACTGCAAAAGTACATTTTGGATGCACACACACACCTACCCATGTTATAGCCACTGCACGGGTGCTGTATGGTCATCAGGTGCAGTGCGTACCAAAGTCTGGGCACTTTCTTCCTTTGATATTCATGAAAATTACATGAGGTAAGAGACTTATTAAACCAGGCAAGGTCAAAGAACGAGTAAATGCTAGCTGCACGGGTCAAGCCCACCTCCATCTGACTGGAGGCCTAGAACCTGACCCTACCCACCCACACCACTGGTACAGCAAACACCTTCAATATCCAGGGTCAGCAGAGCAGCTCACACCTGAGGGAAGTGAAGGTCAGAGGAACCTCAGTCCAGTCTGTCTGGCTGTGTGTTCTTTCTGTGGCTGTCATCAACTCAGGCTCCTTCAGGCAAGTTTGTGAGCATCAGAGACCACACAAAGAGGACCTCCTATGGCAGTTTCTGCTGGAAAAGCTGCCCACTCACAGAGCTGCATCTGGCTACACATTAGGATCCTGGAACTGAGTTTGAGGGCTGGAAATGTGGGAGGTTTGTAAAGCCTCAAAGTGACTGATCCAGGGGTATGTTTTAAACAAAACTGACTGATTTCCCTACTTATAATCAGGTTCCACTGGAAGCAGAATTTAAATGCGAGTAGTTTGGGGGGAAACATCAGTAGAAGAATGCAAAGTCAACAAAAGGCAGTCAATGAGGGGGCGGAATGCGGCGGGCTCTCAGTTCCTCCAGGAGAGTCTGGGAGACGATGTAGATGTTTGTTGTAGACATGTTGCCACAGAAGAGGCAAAGAAGCCAGAGCAGTCACCTCCGAACTCCCAACCCTCCGGTGCCCTCCAGTGCCTCCAGCCTGACCTCTGGGCATGTGCTAGTGCCAGCCCTTCCGGGTTTTGCTGTAGGGTGCGATTGGCAGGTATTAAGACAGTAATAAGGTCGAGGAATGTGGGTGGGGCATCGACAGCTTTTGCTTCACTTTTTTAGAATTATGTTTACTAGGACATGTTTGCTGTACATAAGGACTACGTTCATTGTGGGGAGTTGGTCGGTGTATAGGACACATCTGAATACTTTTGTTAAATCCCCTTCGCTCCTGCCCCATCTCTAGTTCCCTTCTCATCTGAAGAGGCTCTGTCTCCCTTTTTGCATTATCTATCTTTACTTTGCTCTTTAAGTTATGTAGACTTTGAGTGTCTCATATAAAAGAAACTATGCAATATTTATGCTTGTCTGTCTGGTTTATTCTACTTAACATTACGGTCTTAAGGGGCATCCATTCTCCTACCAATGACCCAAATATATCCTTCTCTATGGCAGACTAATACTCCATTATGTATATATACCACATTTTCTTTATCTATTTATGGCATGTAGGCCACTTCCAAGATTTAGCTATACATGTACAACTTTTAACTCAACTTTACCCATTTTTACCTAACTGTTCTCGATTCCTTCTCTAAATCACTCTGTAGGGCCTGTATTAAAGTTAATATGGGGAGCTGGGGATATAGCTCAGTGGAATAAGTGCCTGCCTAGCAAGCACAGGGTCCTGAGTTCAATCCCCAGTACCGCAAAAAAAAAAAAAAAAACAAAGTTAATATGGTACTTCCTGGTGTGCCCACCCGGCTACCTCTATCTCAGCTTGCAAGCTGCTTTTGTTCTTCATTTTAACTGACTTTTTGAGTTAACCACTTATTGGTTCTGTACCATCAGATGGCAGGACCTTTGTTACTACTATCACTATGACTACTACTACTGCTCCTTATAGATACAGATCAACAGTTGTGTTGATCTATGCCAATGACAAGCCCATTAACAATAGCAATGTCATTATAAAATCTATGGCCTTGTGGGTGACCAGTGCATGACCATATCTAGAAGACAGCTGTCAGGGTAGGACTCCCCATACATGGTTGTGGAGTGGATTTCTTAATGCCTAGTGGATGCCTTGGCATATAAATAAGCCTTTACCCACAATGACTTCCTTCAGGTAGATTTCTAGAAGCAAATTACTGAGTTATCCAAGGATTTAAATATTCCATTTATATCAACATCAAATATTCTTTAGACCCTTCCCAAACACTGGTGCTACCATAAAAAATTTCCTTAACATAAAAAAACCATTGCTCCCTGCATATATGTGCTTGGTTGTGTTGTTATAAGGAATAGTGTAACTGTGTACAGCACCATGTGATGGGTGAGAACCATTCTACACACTGTCCCTACATGAAGGCCCACATAAGAAATTACCTGTTTTCAGTTGCCCCTGTAGGAATGTCTAAACTCTCCAAAACCTTCAACATAAAAACCATGCAACAGTGGCTCTCCTTTTTTGGTTTGGCTGGCAAGAAGCTCTACAGCAAATTGGAAGTTGACTTCCCCCTCCATAGCCAGTTCCTATGAGTTTCATTTTTTAATTTTTATGTGCATTTTCCCATGTTATTCCATGTGGGTATTTTGAGTAAACTGGTTTGAAATCCTTTACGGAACACGACAGAGTATAAACAAATGGGACAAAGAGATAAGAGTTTCCTAGTAGAGAGAATCCCACGGTGGGTTTATGGTCATTCCAGAGGAGCCTGTGTGTTTCCCCACCCACAGCCCTCAGCTCTCAGCTCTGGAGATAGGGTACACAGAGTAATAAAAATGTCACAGTCCCCAGAGCTTCAAAGTCAGAATTCCGGCCCTGCTCCTTCTCTAGCTCTGTCACAAGTGCTTGCTGGACCTTATCTCACGGCCTCCACTTCCACAACTGGATGGCAAGGAGGTTCTCATGTGGCCTCAGAGACCTTCCAGCTGCGTGAGCATCTGCTCAGGTCACCTTGTCAGGGCAGACAGCCGATTAGCCTCGCACAGCTTGAGTAAATCGGAGTCAAGACTGTGCGTACCTGACCAGCAACCCAAGCACTTTCTGTGGCCCCGCGGTGTGGTGGAGCTGCCCCTAAGCTGGCCAGCACCAGGCTCTACAGAGTCCTCAGTCCCTTTAGCCCCCAAAGTCTCCATTAATGACGTAGCCCAGTGTTTCCCAGACTCCAGGGACAAAAATGCAGATTCCCAGTCTTCTCTCTTACAAATTCTGATGCAAGAGGACTGGAGCGAATCCTAGAAATCTGACTGGTTTTTGGGTTTTGGGGGGGTTGTTTTTGTTGTTGTTTTTTGGTTTTGGTCTGTCTGTTGGTGGGCTTTTTGCTTTTGTTGAGAGAGGGTCTCACCATGTAGTGCAGGCTGGCCTTGAACTAGAAATCTGATTAGTTTGGGTGGTGTTGTTTTCTGTTTGGTCTTGGTTTTTTTGAGACATGGTCTCACCAAACTGGCCTTGAACTCACAAGGATTGTCCTGCCTCAGTCTCCTGAGTACTGAGATTACAGGCCTGTGCCACCACACCCATCAGCTAGAAATCTAATTAACAAGCATTTCAGATAATCAATCCTGACCACCAAGTAGGGCTGAGAAACAATGATTCAGAAGAAGCCTGGATGGTAAAAGCGGGGGGGGCGGGTAACCCTTTGGGCCACGCAGAGTGTTTAGTTCCCATGCGGGTCTCTGGATCAACACATCCATCAGGTTCACAGTCTCGTTTCCCTTCACTGCCACTTCCGCTGTCAAATAGGGCAGCTTCCTACTCTTAGCTGCTCTGAATTCTGCAGGGTATTTAGCAATATTCTTGACCTCTGCCCACTAGATGTCAGGAGCAGCCATTTGGCCCTAGTTGTGACAATCCAAATGTCTCCCAGTGCCACCAAACTTCCCTCGGGAGTAGAGAGCAAAATCATCTTTTATTGAGAAACACTGAACTCTGGTGACCAGTCACCCTAGTGTGGTGTTCACACAAAAAAGGTCACAACCAGGAAGATTCCTCAGTCTCAGGAAATAGAGTTTAGGCAACTGAGGGTAGCTCCTGGGCCCCTGAGAAATTCCAAATTCCTCCAGATGCCCAAGTCCAGATCCAGGATTTATAGAAGACCTTGACATGGGCTATCGAGAAGAACTTCATTGAGATATCCAACCTGAAGAACCTGGGGAAGTCTGACCACCCACCCCAGTAGACTCTGAGCTCCATAAGGGCAGAAAACCAAGGGGCTGGCTTGATGGTACTCCTGTGCCCAGAACAGAGCTCATGAAATGCAATCAGTAAGAATTGCTAAGTAAGTGGGGGATGGAAGAATGGATGGACAGATGAATGAACAGTGGACAGATGGACAGATTGACAGATGGATACGCTAACTCTGAAGTACTACAGTTCTGGTGCCCAGCCTTGCTAAGCTTCGGCACATCCCCACTCCGAGCGTGGACAATAAGACTTTCTGTGTAGAGCCGCAGGGAGGGTTAAATGAGAAATTGAACTCTGCAGGGCTTCGAAGGTTAGAATGCCTAATGAAGTGCCTAGTAGCACACAGTGAATGCCAGCTCCCTTCCTCCTTTTCTAGGGCCCAGAGAGCTAATTAAATGGTTCTGAAACATGAGCAAAGATAGGAGAAGCTCTCACAATGCCCACGACACCGACAAGCAGGAGCAAGGGAAATTACAAACACTCTTATCTTGTATGTCTGTCTCGTGGTCATAATTTCACATTGTCCCTAATTCAGATAATGGATCCAATAAATGAGATTCCACAGTGTCCTGCCAAGTGCTCTCTATCTTGCGTGCCCTGGCATCTTAGGAACTTTTAATAAGCAGCCCTCTGTGCATGAGGCTGCTTCTCCCTCTGAGCCATTTGGAGCCTCTGGCCCTTGGTTCGCACAGTATTGACCCACGCAGCCACCCCAGGCCCAGAGGAAGGGAGAGGCGCATAGCAGAAGACAGTGGGCCAGCCTCAGCTCAGCATTTTACACCTGGGGACTTTGCTGTCAGCTCAGCCAGGGAGCCCTGACCACCAAGATCAGCAGATGGCCTTGGTCTGAAGGCACGTGTGTATGTGTGTGTGTGTGTGTGTGTGTGTGTGTGTGGTCTTGGGGATTGAACCCAGGACCTTTGCACTGAGTTATATCCCAAGTCCTCCTTTTTGTTGTTGTTTTGTTTTAAGACAGGGTTTGTGCAGTTGTAAGTTGCCCAGGTAGGGCTGGAACTTGTGATCCTCTTGTGTCAGCCTCCCAGAGTACTGGGAATCTAGGCTTAGATATGATCTACTCTCGTTAACAAGTTTCAAGTATATAACACAGGGTTTCCCCCCACCTGTGGTGCCAAGGCAATGCTTCTTGCATGCTAGGCAACCATGCAACCACTGAGCTACATCCCCAGCCCCTGTATTCCCCAGTTTTTAGATCTCCAGAATTGACTCGCCCTACATAACTGAAACTCTGTTCCCTTTGACCAACATTCTTCACCCTGAATCCTGTTCTTAAGAGAAAGAGGGGGGCTAACACATTTGCATGAGCTGGTCACACATGAATGAAAAATCACTTCAATGGGTCTTGAAGCTCAGAACTCAAGGAGCTGGGGCAGGGGCACAGCCAGATGGAGATAGTATGTCTCACGAGGGGTCCAGCTTCTTTCCCTTCCCACTTTTCCTTATCCATCTCCTGGGAAACCCCTCGCACCTCCGCAGCCTCCTCTCTGTCACCTTCCCCACTACCAACCCTGGACCACTGTTCCCCACTCCCAGCCTTCTTTCAGCTCCCAGAGTCACCCAAGCCCTTCCTCCAACCTCAGAGTCTTCCCAGTGCAGTTGCTCCACCTAAAGCCTCCTTCAGTGCCCAGGACAGGGCACACAAAACGTGCCACCTCCTTGGGAAAGCCTTCCGTGGTTTAGATCTAAAATGACTCCCTGCCCAAAGTCTCTTGTGTTTCAGAAAGTGACTGGCTCACAAGAGCCCTATACTTCTCCGTGGATTAATCCACTCATGAGTTCAGATCTGAATGAGATGTGGGGGGGATGTTGGTCACTGGGGGCATCTCTGGAAGGTAAATCTCTTGCTCTGGCTCCTCTTCCTCTCTCTGCTTCCAATGGTCATAAGGTGAGCACCCTTTCTTGGCCATGCCCCTGTGCCATGATGCCTTAGAGTTGGCAGACCATGTACTAGAATCTCTGAAACTGTAAGCCAAGGGAACCCTTTTCTCCTTTAAGTGCCAGGTGTCAGGCATTTTGTCCTAGCAACAGAAAAGCTCACTGATACAGAGCCTTTTCTGAGCCCCAGCTTCACCCAGACAAGGAGCACTGCGTGGGTTTCCACTATAGATATGCTTTATATCATAATTTGAAATGTTTTTAGAATAATTTGTTTGATGTCTTTTATGAGCTAAATTGTATCTCCTCTCCTCACACTGGGGGTGGGTGTGGAATCTCTAACATCCAAATGTGACAGCATTTGGAGAGAGGTCCAAGTGGGAGGAAGTTTGGTTTTAATAATGTAATGGTAGGGAGGGGACAATTCTCATGTTGGAGTTAATGCCCTCATAAGAAGAGACCACAGAGCACAGAGAGCTTGTCAACCAAGATATCTCTCTCTCTCTCCCTCTTTCCCTTTTTCTCTCTCTTCTTTCTTATCACCATGTGAAGACAGGAAAAAGGTGGCCCACTACAAGCCAGAAGCAAATCTGCCACCCCCTTGATCATAGTTTCCAGCCTTCAGAACTGTGAGAAATAAGTCTCTGTTGGTTAAGCCACCCAGTCCACGGTGTTTGTTAAGGCAACCTGAGCTGACAAAGGCAATGTTCATTGGCCCCACACAGACCCAGCCTGTCTTGTTCTTCTCCTACCCCACTCCCAGGTGAGACTGACGGTCCTCCTGATTCAGAGATGCAGAGGGTTTATCTGCACAGAGGGATGGTGCACAGGCACAAAGCTGCACCAACCACCCCAGGAAGGAGCAGGGAGGGATCAGTGAGAGAAGCCTCAAAGGAGAGAGTTGTATAGAATCAGCTCATGAGAGGAGCCCTGGTTGCCAGTCATGGAAATAAAGGAGGCCACACAGAGCACAAGAGCTGGACTTCACTGTCCCTCCTGCTCCACATCTGCTGGGACCTTTTCTCTGACCGCACCCAACCAGAAGCCAGAAATCACTGGGGTCTGATGCTGTCCATACACATCGGCCTCCTGAGGCGGGAGCATGTGGAAAAGTATAGCGACCAGAGTAGGGCTCATCTCAGCCACCAGCTGGCACCGCGTGGCACAGACGGGGCAGGTGGGTGACACCTGGAGCATTCCGCTAGTCCCTCATCAGTCTGAGCATGATGCTGCAATCATTATTTACTGAAGGAATGAGTGAATGAATGAATTAGTGAGTGGTTCTTCTGGGCCAGAACCTTCTCTCCCCGGCCTGGAGCCTTGTTAGCTGTAAAGGCAGGTCTTGAAGGCTTTGTGTACTTTCTTCCGTTTCAAGAACAAGGTACAGAAATGCTTCCCATACTCCCTGTCTCGCTATCATGTAATCCTTGACAATCAACACCATTTTAGTGAACAACCAAGCACCTATGGCCTGCTCCAAAGCCATCTGGTTAGCATTCCAGATTTAGACAAAGAAAGACACCATGTCTTACACACCTGTCTCTAAGTCAGGTATTCCATATGTCAGCTCTATATGAGTATGTTCAAGAAAAGGCCAAACACTCTCTTGGGAGACATCATATTTCTGCTCCTCTCCCACCACCCATCCTTCCAAGACTTTATTTAAACAAGTTGCTGTACGCAGGGCTATTGGGTGAGAGTCGGTCTGGATTTAGAGTATGGCAGCTGCAGAAGCGCATTGCTCAGCTCTGTCTTGTGAGGACAGAGGTGACCTCCGTTCACACTGAGGCTGTGCTACTCCCAGACAATCTCAACCATCTGCTGGCACAGCACGGCACAGCATCAGTTCCTTCCCGCAGCATGGGGGCCTCCGCAGAGGGTGATGTTGGCCTGAGGACCAACCTATCTGGTGGTCAAGGCTCCCTTGTTCAATTCCCCCCACCTTCCTGCTCTTCCACAGGTCTCAGACGTGCAGCCAGTTCGAAGCCTTGTCCTGTCTCTTCCTGGCTCCTCCGCCTTTGCTGCTTTCCACAGCAAGTCCTCCAGTGACTCTTTGGCTTGTCTAATCCTGTCTTGGTGTCTGCTTCTTGGAGACAGGAACTGACACAGAGAGCCTGGCTGTTTGACAAATTGGACAGGCTGTTGCTGCCGACAGTCAGGTGTTTGTTTGAGTTTGCATGCCTAGCAGTGCAAGCAGGCTTTAATCTTCTTGTTTTTTATTATTTTAAGTTTTATTCTTCATTCTTTTGGTGAAAGAGAATGACGGAATTTAGAGTTTGGGGACTAAGGACAGCAGGTGGATAGAGGTGTTGCCATGATGACTCCTTGACCAGCTCTCCGAGCCAGTTTTCAGCTTCCATGGGAGAAGAGATAGTGGCCAGGAGTTGAAGGAGTTGCATTCAAGAAAGACTGCTTAACTTGAAGCTGAGAATACACAGAACAAGTTTGATATAGAATTAGGAAAAAGGATAGTCATGCTCACAGCTGGCCACAAATCAAAGTGCCCCAGCAGAAGCAGTTATTCCCAATAGGAATTGTCTTCTTGAAGACTGTATCAGTTAGCTACTGCTGCATAACAAATTTCTCCAGTAAATCCCAAATGCAGTGGCATATAATATCTTTTATTATCATTCATATGTCTACAGATTATCTGGACTTTGGCTGATCCTGGCTGAGCTCTGCTGAGGCACCTCTGCTTCAGATATCTCTCATCTCCCTCCTTTGAATAGCTGAATATCCAGACCAGCTGTCCCTCGTAGCTATAGCAGAAGAACAAGAGAGCTAAAAGAACTGTATGAGACCCCACATATTTCAAAGCAAGTCACATGCTTGAGGGTTGGAGAATTACCCTCCATGCATAATGAGAGTGTTGCAAATACAGTAGTATCTTGGCTCACAAACTTCATTCTTTTCACGATTCTGGTCACAAACCAAGTTGGACAAGAACCAAATTAAATTCAGTGGTTAGTTCAGTGTTGACCTTATGGGGGAATTCGATTCCACTGTATATGGACGTGGAAAGAATAAAGACTCTCCCAGCAGAACACCAGCAATAAAGGCAGATGAGGATCGTATGAAGAGTTAGCCAAAAAGAATGAACAAGAGTGACTTACTGATGTATCTATGAGAAACATTTTTACCCTCTAACTTTGAAGAATTTTAATTAGGCCACTATCAGTAATATAGTTTCCTTGGGGGCTAAGAATCCTCTACTGTTATTTCTCTGCAACACGTACAACAATCTCTTCTCTGAACATCAACTTTGTTCTCATGCCAACTGCCTTCATGGTTGCAAAATGGCTGAGGCGGATCAGAACATAGATCCTAAACCATCCAATAAAGGCCTAACATTGCCTACTGAAAAGACAAACTGAGTGTGGCTGGGGGAATGATGTGCATGGCTAGCTCTGGGCTGTGCACCTACCCACCACAGTTCCAATAAGGGCAAGACTACACTGTTGGCACCCCTCAAATCTCATACCTGTTACACATCAGAGTAGAGTTCACCACACAAAGAAAAACAGAGGTGGTCTTAGGAAGGGGAAGAGGGTGAGAGCAATGAGGAGATCGTGCAACCGGTATTCAGGGCAAGCACACACACTACCTGTCCTCGTGGAGAGAAGTCAGTGGTTACATAAGTATATGATTACAAACTGGTAGATCTACATAGAAAAGAAAGAAAGAGGCTGTTACTAGAACAGGTAACTGGCTCTCTCCTCTGTTGAATAGGAATGACTGATCCGGAAAAGCAGGCGGGATAAATTAGGTACAAGGAGTTGTATGTTAGGGACAGAGGAAAAAGATTGTTAGAGCCTCTTGGGTGAGGGAACAGGTTCTGGGACTGAAGAGGTAATGATCCCAGGGACAGTGGAGAAAGGACCAGTGTGGACAGAGGTCAAAGAAAAAAGGCGGAGATGTAAGGTGTAGGGCTAGAGAGAAGAGAGTCCAGAGGCACAGACCATTCACAACACAAAAACACTTTATAAGGTGTTTACTTTTTATCCTAAAAGAAGTTGTGTTCATGACAGATCTTGGGTAGAGATGGACACGTTCAAGCCTAAGTTTTCTCACTTCCCTGTACTATTTCTAAAAATGCATTGGAATTGACAAGCGGAAAGAAAGACCTGTGAGGAAGTGATAGCTGTGGTCCAGGAAAACAAGGGAGAGAGTCTGGAGATGAAGCCAAACACACAGATCTGGAAGTAAAAGCAGAATAAACTGGACTTGATAAGAGACGAGGGAAGATGGCCAGGCTGGTGATCTCTTATCTCCTGATACTACTGTCCGCTGAAGACATTCTGGTTTCTCTATGGCTCTTATTCAGTGGTCCAAGGTAGTCATGCAGATGGCCATGCAGCAAAAAGTACAGATGGAATTCAACTCAAGACCCCTGTTACATGGCCTCAAGTGTTCTCATTCTCCCAGTGCAGGGGATTTTGAAATACAGAGACCCAGTTTTCAATCCCATGCCTGACCCTTATTAAATACAGTCTGAATAACCTATTTTAATTTCACAGAGCTTTAGTTTCCAGATCCATAAGATGGGGGTTATGAGACCTACCTCTTAGGGGTTGCCTTAGCCTGGGTTGGTTCCATCAGAGATACATATGAAAACCTCAGCAAGGGGTAAAGGGCTATAAAATGCTGGTCAGTTTTCTATAATTATATGTCAAATCACTCTCTTATGAGAGAACATTATCTAGCACATTGGTTTCTCACAATGATTTATTCTATATTTATTCATCCCTCAAAAGAGAAATTGCTTCATGGGTCTTTGTTGCAATGTCATGCTCCTACAAATGCAAGAGCCAAAACCTCTCTGTGAGACTTGACAATGAAGAATTTCAAATGGAAAAATACAAGGTATCCTATTTTGGGTACATATTTTTGCCACTCAGAAAACCTGTCATCAATGACCTGTCACCTGTGTCGACAGTCCTGTTTGATAAATTGCACAGGTGTCAAAGCCACAGGCAAACAAATGTTCGACACATAATGGGATCAAAAGAGGCCAGGAAAGGAGCTGGGTAGGCCCCAAGCAAAGATCTTACCCAAATTCATTAAGCAAAAAAAAAAAGACTTGAAACAGAAAAGCCCAGCTCTATGGGAGACTGAAACGTGACATATTCTAGGACTTAATAAACGTTATCAGCTTCTCTCCAACTTTCTCTTCTGCTGAGTTGGCTGCACTTCAGATGGGTTTTCCCCTCACAATCCCCCAGGTTCAAGACCAGCAGAAAAAGAGAGAAATTCTCTTCCTGGTAGTTCCTGGGTAAGTCCTGGGTTTCACTCTGATTGGCCCAACTTGAGTCGCATGCTCATTCTTCAACCAATCATTTGGCCAGAAAAGTAGAGTGCAGCTGATAAGATCTAGATCTCACACCCACCTCCGGATGAAGAGAGATGAGGCCCCAGCCAAACATCTCATCTGAAA
Source organism: Dinomys branickii (assembly GCA_004027595.1). Lineage (NCBI taxonomy): Eukaryota > Metazoa > Chordata > Mammalia > Rodentia > Dinomyidae > Dinomys > Dinomys branickii. The sequence continues at coordinate 26,467 of PVLD010007291.1, read as the reverse complement.
GTGAGAGAAAGAGATGATTTCCCAACAAAAATCAGGGATAAGTGCAGAGGGATAATGTTGAGAGAACCCCGACTCTTCTCAGTCTGCCTCAGCTTGAATGGGGTTCCAAGCACCTAACTTCTTCCTCTATTCTGTTAACCCCACCATGGCACAAGCTTCCAGCCATCGCTAGTCTCTGGGTGTCTCGCTGCTTCTCTAACTTCTCCTCTAAGCATATTTCCTGTATTAAAGCATCAAAACTCATTTAAATTAGATTACATCTTGCTAGAACTCTAACTTCCTTATAACACTGTTCCTCAGTTATGATTTGTCATCCACACCCATGATATCTTCCTGTACTTCCCCTTTGCCTATAAATTAGCTCAGCTTTCCCCAAACCTAATGCAACCTTCTTCCAACCCCCTTAAAATACTACACTGTGGGTCACTTTGAACCTCTTTGTCTCTTTGAGTTGGTTTTTTCTTCCCAAAAGTTCTGAGATGTGGAGTTTCACCTGCCTCTGCCCTTTGCCTCTGTTCCTTATACCTTAAGCCCCTGATGGCTGATTCTACTCTGCCTCTCACTTCCTCCTCATCATTGCCTGTGAGCTCAACACTCAAAGCTCCAGACTCTTGTTTCTACCTGCCTAATGGTCATCTCCACCTGGACAAGCCACGGGCCCCTCAACACCTCCCACATGGAACCTGTGTTCTCAGGGTTCTCCAGAGCCCTTCCAGGATTCTTCCAGAGAATTAATAGGATCTCTTTCAGCTGCTTTGTGTGTGTAATACTGGAGACTGAACCAAAGGCCTTGCACATCAATAGAATATATAGGTAAATGCATGGAGGTTTATTGTGAGAAAAGCTCACAAGCTGGAGCCCCGGGAAAGCTGATGTTATAATTACATCTGAGGCCAAAGCCCTGAAAACTAGACCCAGTGGAGAGAAGAGTATTGGTCTGGAGTGCTGGGGTCCAAAGGCCTGAGAACCAGAGTCTCGGGTGTCTAAGGGCAAAAGATGCACGCTGCAGCTCCAGAAGGGAGAGATTTTCCCCTTCCTCCACCACCCTGCTCTGTTCAGGCCCTCAGTGGAGTGGAAAGTGCATTCCCATGTTGCTGAAGTTTCATCTTCTTCCCTCCATCTACTGATGCAGAGCAGTACAAACACCCTTACGGAACCCCCAGACGTACTGTTTCACCATTTCTGGTCACGCCCTAGCTCAGTCTCCATCACAGAAATCTACCACCACAGAATCCGCTGTTCATCCGCCCATTGCCTTTTGCATGTTACTAGTTTCTATCCAGGACACTCCTGACATTTTGTGGATGTGTTCCACAGAACTAATGTCCAGGGTGCTGCAGCTTCTCATGGCTCTGCTTCCGGCTGGGGTGTGCACTGCCCTCTGGTGGACGTGGTGTCACATCCACAGATGTCCAGGCGTTGCGCAGGTGCGGTCCAATCAGGATCTCAGGGGTAAAATCCATGCATCTGCATTTCTGCCAAGCTCCCAACTGATCTATACGTTGATCTACTTGAGAACTCTTGATTTAAATGACCTACAAAGATAATTTTTAGTATACTTTTATCCTACATTTTCTATTACATTCAATTTTATTTTAATCCATTAAATAAAGCTTCAAAGAAAAATAGCCCCTAATTTTAGGTGATATTCACTCTCTTTATCAGAGGTGGTATTTTCCTGAAGAGCAAAGCTTCACGTACTTTAGACGGACATCCAAGAAAGTAAATTACCACAGCTTTCTGACTGACCCACAGGGCTACAAATTCAAGGCCAGCAAATTCAAGGCCGTGGTAAACACAAAAGGGGATTAGGGGATCAGAAAGGAAAGAGAAATGAAGAAATGGGAAGATATCAAAAAGTTAGAATGCTAAGCTCCTGAACTGTTACCAAAGCAAACAGAAGTTACACTAAGATGAACAAAATTAGGGACAAGATTTCAAGATATATGAACAAGTTTGTCAGCTACCTTTGCAACCAGCCTTTGATGGCCCTCCATCTTTTAAGTCTATTTTCGTTTTTGTTTTCCTGGGATTTACCAGACATGATTTCTCTTCCTGAGCCACTCAAAAGCTTGAGAATGTTCTCAACACCTGGGAGATGATATTCCACCAACCACTTTTCAAAGCACTCTTGTTCCAAACTCCTCTCTTTGTAAATAACTCAAGTGGACTTCGGTACATGCGTTCAGCATCTCTGAAAGAAAAATTCCATTTTCCTTTCTAATTTCCACTTATTCTTTCTACAGGGTTCAGACAAAAGAGAAGGGGAAATCTTAAAGGGCTACCTATAACCTCTGTTTTACAGCTCTGCCCAACGCCACATTTCAGCAGTGTGAACCGAAGTGGTACCCTGAGCTCTGGACCTTCAAGGCCTTTGTCTCCCTATGACCTGAAGGCTCCCTGGGCCTGGACTTCCCCATCCAGCCCGGTGCCCACATCCAAGCAGTAACATGGGCTCAAGGCACCTTTGCCAAAGGAGGTGCGAGACAGATCTGCATGGAGCTGGATGCCTCCCACCCCCACTCCCTGCCCCAGCGCATAGGACACCAGAAAAGGATTCTGGGAATGCTGAAGTGTCCACCTCCTCTGCAAATGCTTGGACAATGCTGGGCTCTCAGCCAACTTCCGGGTCATTTCATTTGCCTTTTGTATGAAATAAGAATTAAGCACTGCTCCAGTATATTCTGACATATCTTTCCTGTCCAAGAGAGAACCACCTCCAACTCAGGAAAGTCTGAAGTGAAGAGACAATCACTTTCTCACGATGGTTCCGCCCTCTAGTGTTTCTTTCTGGCACTCGCCAAGTAAAGCTAGAAAGTTCTAGAATGCCAGTGTTAGGCAGAGCCTTGCAAATCATTTCCAGTAAGGGGCAGAGGCAGGACGAAAGCTCCTGGCTCTCAGACCTGTGCTCTTGCCATTGGTGTATAAATCAGGATTCTTCAGAGGAGCAGACAATGCATGAAATTAACCATGACACTGGGGCTTTCTGCCCCCTTCCACTTGGAATTAGAAACATGTTTGCTTAAAGCAGCTTTGGTGGGGCACAGGAAAGGCTCCTTCAGCACCACAGATGCACAGGAGTGCTGGTCAAGCTCTCAGAAACCACACAAAGGAGGCCTGTGCTCCTCCTGCCTGCCCAGCCAACCATTCCTTTGGGAAATTGTTCCACCCCATCCAATGAGGTTCTTGTGGATGTGTCAGTCATGGAACTCTGCCCAAAGAACCCACTGAATGTACCATATATCCAGGTTGGGCCAATTATACTTTCAGCCTGCAGTAGAAAAAAAATGGCCACTCAGAAATGTCCATGCCCTAATCCCTGGAACCTGTGGATGTGCCACATTATAGGGCAAAGGAGAATTATATATGGTGGATGAACTAGGCTGCGAGTCATGACATTAGGATGGGGAGTCTTCTGTATTATCAGGCTGGTCCCAATACAATCTTAAATGTTGTTTAAAATGCAAGAAGGGCAGTCAGAGAAAGGTGTGAAGACAGCAGCAGGGCCAGGAATATGCTTCATCGCTGCTTTGAAGACGAAAGCAGGCCATGAGCCAAGGAATACAGGAGGCCCCTGGAAGATGGAAGAAGCAAGGAGGCAGATGCTAACCTAGAGCCTCCAGAAAAGCCAGCCTGTGATGATGGCCCACACCCCAAGCAAAGGACAAAAGATGTCCCTCTGAGGGACCCTGTGATTTCCTCGTTGGCTTGCTCCTAGGAAAGCTGCTTCTTTCAGACTCTAAAACAAATGCCACATCTTCTGTACCATGCTGCCCAAAACTGCTATGTGGGAAGTGTTAAAAACTTGAAATTTTGTTTGCCAGCACCCGTTTACCCTGGTGATAATTGATAGGTTTTCACCCAAATTAAAATTCTACCTGGTCACCATGGCGATGAGCTAACATGGTGCAGCTCTGGGATAGCCATGTGCCATGCCCCACATTTCTCCTTCATGGCCAGGTTATAACTTCCTGCTTCCTTTTTTACAACATCCTGTTTCCTTTTTCCTCCTTCCTGCCCAATCACCATCTGCCACATCCCTCAGACAGCCCCCTAAGTCCCACCCTCAGCCTGGCCCTATATAGCCATTGTGCTCCTGGCCTGGTCCGTGTGTGTGTGTGTGTGTGTGTGTGTGTTTGCCTGTCTGTCTGCCCTCCCTCTCTCTCTCGCTCCCCTCTGCTCTCCCTCCACAGCCTTCCTGTGCCCACGAAAAAGGCATTTGTGGTTTTTCACTTGCACCAGAACCTAACAGTAATGACAACAACAAATTGTCAAATTGTCCTTCAATGGGTATCTCTTTCTGATTCTCAGCCTAGGGACTCAAGAGAGGATGACCTCCCCCTCTAGCATCCCACTGCCCATTTCCATGAGTGAGCATGTATGCCATTCTGGCCAATCATATCTCTGCCCCAGGCCTCCCTAACTAAGGGATAACAAGATAGGTGTGACCACAAGTCAGTATAAAGGTCAGCCCAATACCTTCAACTAAAGTAGTGGACAGTAGTCTCCTTCTTGCTGCCGAGCTTCTTAGTAGGCATTAGAGGACTGTCCTAAGTTCCTCACTCTCTCCTGTCTGTGACCTTGCAGTGCAAGAGAGTGATCGCAGTTTGGGTCTCCAAACCAGGGGAGTTGGTTTGGTCCATGGGTGGTGGTCAGAAGTGACAGCTTGTCGACTCCAGCTTGTCAACTCCAGCTTGTCGACAGCTTGTCTACCCCTTGAGAGGCAGCTTGTGTTTCCACTCGCACCAACCAGACTCCAGGAGGAGAGTCCGTGCAAAGATGCTAATCTGGGGGAAAGATGGAGAGGTATACAGTAGACTTCAATAATCCAAATGGCAGCACAGAGCAGAAGAGTCCTTCTCAGGCTGGGAGCAGAGCTTATTCAGTAAACCAGAAGAACCGTGAGCTAGAAAAATAAATATTGGTTGTTGTAAGCCACTGGGTTTTGGAATGTTTGGTTACACAGCATTATTGTGGCAGTAGATGATTAAGATTCTCATCAAGCTAGTAAGATGTAAATGTAGAGTTGTTGTTGGCCACTCCACCAAAATAAGAGTGTGCCTGAAAATGAAGCCAATAGAAAGAAAAGCAAAGCCAAAAGATGGAAATGAACAGTGTTTGAATTAAATGGCATAACTTCAGTAACTGAGTTCTTCTTATGAAAAAGCCCACAGAAATTAACTACCTTTGCCTTCAAACCCAGATCTGACTCTAAATCCTATAGCAAGCCTTAGGGAGACAAGTGATATTGAAGAAAACAGAGGGTCACTGCACCGCTATCTTTGTACTGATAGGTACCTGTTATGGCTTATATCTCAGTGTCCCCTCCACAGCCCCACGCACTTAGAGGTGGAGCCTTTGAAAGGTGGCCAGATCACAGGTATGTGATAGCTGGGTCAGTCCCACTGATAGGTTTAGCATAGTTCTGGGTAATGAGGGAAGTCACACCTTGGGTGTGGGTGGCATCAACCATTGTAACCTGGATGGAATATAAAGGAAAGGAAGGAAGGCTCACTGTTTCCTGTTTCCTTCCTGCCCTGCCATTGACTGTTTCTCCTCGGCCAGGCCACCCTGCCATGGAGCCAGATGACTAAAGACTGAAACCACTACAAGGTATGAGCCAGACTAAACCTTTCCCCTTTTAACTTGTGAGTGCCTGGTATTTTGTCACAGGAATGAAAAAGTAACTAAGACAGCACCAGACATTCTCAAAACTTTAGAACTACCGCAAGGGCTTGCAAAACACAGGATCTGAGGGGTTTACAGGTTTAGCTCAGAGGTAAACATGTGCTTCACAAGTCCAAGGTCCTGGATTCAATCTCCAGCATCCACCAGCCAATCAATAAACACAGGTTACTGGTCCTGTATTTTAGCCCTGGCAGGAGAAGAAAGTGACTGTGCATCTTTAATGGGTATCAGCAGCCACTGGGCCAAAGACCGCACTCTGAGGACCACAGACCCTCTCAGGCTAGGGTTCCTGAAGACTCCATTCAGAACTCTGAGTGCAGCCAATATCCAGGATGCTACAGGGAACCCCACAGCACCAGAGCAGAATCATTTGGCCCCTTCTTTTTCATCCCTCCTGAGACCTTGCCCTGAGCAGGCAAGCAGGTAGCAGGCACTCCGTGTCAAATGTCTCCTGCGTGTACAGCCATACCACCCCGAACGCACCCACTCTCATCAGATGTCTCATGCAAAGTCTCCTATTTGTCATCATATAGCTTGTAATTATTTATAATCATGATTCCAAATATGAGATGCCGTAGTCAGAAACCTAGTTTCATAACTCTGATCTGCATGTGCTCTGCAGGGACCGTTCCCCCACTTCCCATAGATCGGGCAGCTGCAATCGCTACCCTGTAGTTCGTGTCCCTTTCCCCCAGTGTGCAGCCTCTGTGAGGTGCATGGGGAACAGGCCGTCTGCACCTCACCCAAAGCTGACCCAGGGACTCTCAAGCTGGACAGTCCACACTCCGTATACTTCCGTATCTCCCAACCCTGAAACTGTATTTCAGCTCCCCTTTGACCTCATCTGTCCTCACCCAGAATGAAACAGGGTTGAGTTTCTCTGAGGTGTTTGTACCAATAGGGGAGAATGCAGAACTAAACAGCATAGCGATTGTAGAAACAGATTCATGAAATTATTTGCCCAACTGAGTTAGGTAGTAACTGTATGCCTGCAGGCAAGTTACTTTATCTCTCTGAGCCTCTGTTTCCTTTTCTATAAAACAGAAACAATATGAAATATCTTATAGGTTTCTGTTGGTGATTGTCAAAACTGTAATATGCCCAGAATGAAGCATAGGTATGAATGGAATTACTCTTTCATTCATGTAACAAATATTCGTTGAGTAGCTACTTATCCGTAGGAGCTGAGGGTAGAGCGATGAAGAAAGTAGACACAAATTCCTGCCACCCTAGAGTGCAACATCTAGTGAGAGCAGTCAGGGAGCTCATGGAAAATAGTATCTACTATTATGGAGGGGACATGAGGCCTGCCATGGCAGGAAGCATGCAATTTTGAAAAGGATGGTCAGAGAAGAGGACCTTGTAGAGATGTTCACCAAGCAAAAACTCAAGGAGGAAATGAGCAGAGGCAACAGCGGGCACAAAGGTCCTGAGGTGGGATATTCTGCACAGCTTCGAAGATTAGCAAAGAGGTCACAGAGCCAGCACCAAGCGACAAAAGGAAAGATGATTACACTAATGAAGTGGGTTTTGTTCATAGAAATTATGAGCCAAATCTAAGTCACTGTGACCTGCAGTCAATTTGCCTGATGACAGCTACCTAAAATTCCTATGTTTAACATTTGCAACATTTTCTACATGACACACCAGCTCTTTGCAAGCATAATTATGTGGCAGTGTCTTTCACTTTATTGCCAGTGGTAATAAAAAGTGACCTTCAGTAATAGCAGTAAAGCCCATATTTCTTGAGGTGGAAATATAAAATGAACCCCATTGAATCTCCACACTGGGAAGGGCAGCTAGATCTCTAAACTCTTGTTCCCAGGTATATCTTCCTTCTGAAGTCTGAAGTAGCCACCAGCAAGCTGGTGACAGGAGGACACTGTTCCCACTTCATGCCATCCTTTTTTAATGCCCCTGAACACTGTGGGGTCAAGGGTGGAGCAGAAGATCAAGCTTGCAAGTACTAGGGGAAAGCAGAAGAGAACTGTGTTAGTCAGCTTTCCCATTGCTCAGACAAATACCCACAATTAAAAGAGGGAGAGTTTTCATTTGGCTCACAGTTTGGAGGGACTCAGTCCATGGGTGCTGAATACATAGAGAAGTTGCACGATCGAAGGGCATGGAGAAGGACAGGGGCTTGCTACATGGCAGCCAGGAATCAGAGAGCAAAAGGCAGGAGCCAGAGAGGGAGATGCGCCCTCCACAGGCACTCGTCAGGGACACCTCTTCGAACCAGATCTCACCTCCCAACAGCACAATTAGCTACAGTGAGTCCACTGTTGAGTGTGGTGCTCCTACCATCCAATCACCTTCCCCAAAGTCCTCAGGACACATTCTAGATCTAAATCATAACAGAAACTCAGCGCAAAGACCCTGTGGAAGAGCAGAGAGAGGACCTGGAATCAGCTCTCAGTCAGGCTCTCTGAGGTAAGCACTTTGTTACACTCCTGTGTTCCACTTATTTGTTCATCTAATCCATCTCTACTGGGTAGCATGTGCCAGGCACAGTGCTAGGCTGTGGGGCTATATCTTGGATAAAATAGGCATAGGGGGCTGGGGATATAGCTCAGTGGAATAAGTGCTTGCCTAGCAAGCGCAGGGTCCTGAGTTTGATCCCCAGTACTGCAAAAAAAATAGGCATAGGTCTTATGCTTAACAAAGACACCAATCTACTATCCCAAAGCGATGTAAAGGAAATGAAGACGATGTAGTAACAGAGAATTCCTGAGCCTGTTTAGGGTAGTCCGAGAAAGCCTCTTTGAAGGTTACCCTGTAATCTGAGACTGTGATCACAGAGGAGAAGCTGTCCTTGCAAAGGAGGAACAACATGGCACCAGGCTGGGAGGAGCCCGTTGGAAGGACATGGGTGGAGCAGGATGTGGATGTGTTAGAGAGACTCAGTAAGTAAGGGAAAGAAAGGTCATGGCTTTGGGATTTTATCCCAAGCACACAATGGAATGTGACTGGAGTCTCTGAGCAGGCAAGTTCCTAACTGACCACAGGTCTCCCAGCCCACATGCTTTCCCAGGGTGACCTGTGCTCTTTTCCCTCAGAGAGGGAAGGCTGTGTTCCCACCTCTCTGAGTCAAGGCATGGAAGCGTGCTATGTGACTCCTAAGGACAGGCCATCAAAAGGACACAGGTTCCCGTGCGGATGCCTGCTCAAGAGAAACCAGTCTTCATCCTGTGAGGAAGACCAAGTGAACCCTGGCAGGAAGACCCCATGGAGAGGGCCGCAGCCCTCAGCCAAGAGCCAACAGCAGCACATGCAGACGAGTCAAGCAGCCCCAGGTGGCCCCAGCCCCTAGCCTCGTGCAGCCATCACAGGAGAGGCTCCAAACTTTCAGGGACAGAGCTTAGACATCTCTAGTTTGCCCTGTTGCAACTCCTCCCCCCAGAACCCATACATCTGGAGAATACTTGGGTGGCAAGCTACATTTTGGGAGATGTTATACAGCCTTAGGCACTGAGGAGAATGAGCTGACCGGAAATGGAAGCAGAGTGGGTGACGATTCCTAGACATTTCATTCCTGAAGTCTAGATCCACAGGAACAACAATTTGAGATCTGAAAGGCACCACTCTGACCTGAAATAGAACTTCTACCCTGCTCTTCCTGCCTGAGGACCCACCTCACACCCAGATGACTGGCCTAGGAAGGTTTTCCTTAAGGCAAGAGGCACCTATCCACAGGCAGGGGTGGGGGTGGGGGTGGGGATTTTGCATTAAAGACCATAAGGAGTAAACACGAAGCAGCACACTCAGCTATGTGGCACCCACAGGGCGCATGAGGAGGAATTTATACTATTGAGACTTTCGATGTACACACCCAGGGACATGTCCACCTTAATTTCATATATGCAACAAATATTTGTCAGAACTCATTTTTCCGTGATATGCAGCATTCAATCCCTTAGAGTGTTTTCGATTCTTTTAAAATGTCATTTGCTATTTTGCCTGCTTGTAGCTTTCTAAAGACGTTTTTAGCCACTTCATTGCATACATCTAATGTAACTGGCTAAAAATCCTTGTAATGCTGAAATGGAGCTCAAGGAAAGATCCAGAATTCAAGCCATTACTGGCCCTCAAGGACAGCAACCAGAGTTCCGTGTCAGATCTTTGTGATGCAAAATTCACAATGCAGAATGCAATCTTCATGCTTTAGAGCAACAAAGTGAATGAGTCATTTTTCTTGTATTAGCATAGAACAAATATGCATTGGTAATAGACAACTGAGAAAGTGCCCACACCAAAGGAGAAGGAGGGAGAAAAGGAGGGGAGGGAAGAAGCAGGGGGGGATGAGAATTACCCACTATCTTGTTACCCAGAAAGTGATAGTTACTACTAATGCCCTGATAATCTATCTAGTCTTAATAAGCTCCTTTTTGTTGCAAGCCAATCTCTCTGTTATTTTTGTTCATTCACTCAGTGAACAAACATCCCTTAAGCACTCATATGTGCTAGACAATGAAGATACAACAATGAACAGGCAATTCCAACCGACTGAGGCCAGCTCTGAGGACACTGCGGGCATAGACAGGAGGTCCCCTACCCTGCTGGCACTGGAGTCCAAGGAGTGATGTCTAACTAGGCTGAAGGGATGGGTAGGAATTAGGCAGGAAACGGGTATGGGACTGGAGGGCAATTAGAAGAGCAGAGAGTGGCCCACATACTGGAAGAACTGAAGGTGGCTCATCGTGGCTGGAGCCTAGACTGTAAAGAAGAGAAACCCAGGAGATAAAGCTGGGCTAACTCTCAGAAGTGAGACCATAAAGGCTCCTTGTCCCACGAGAATGCAGACCATCTGTGGCCTGTGCTATGATCAGATTTGGGGAGGAATAAAAACAAAGGCAGGAAGACTAGTTTTGGAGAACCCCGCACTTGCTGTGCCTGGCTAGAGATGCTGGAAGGTGGTGGAGAGCAGAAGGAGAGATAGGCAGGTTGGCGCTACATGAGGAGGCAGAATCAACCGGATGTGATGCATGGCTGCACAGGAAGGGAAGACAAGAGGAGGTAGCAGGTGCTCCTCGTTTTCCAACACAAATGCACAGGCAGTGGTATTGGTCACTCAGGAAGGGGGACACCAGGGAATGCAATGCGTTCAGTGTTTGACATAGTGAGCCCCGGGTTTCTAGGGGACAGAGGCCCGACTGGAGCGGGCCAGTAGGGAGGTGAATGCAGCTTTGCTTCTGTTGTTTTGTCTGGCTTGCAGGTTCCCTGCAGTGTCTTTATCCCTGTCACACTTCTCCACTTGGTAATGAGATGCTTTTCTGTTTGGATGTTGGGTTTTGTATTCTGGATTCTGGGCATCTCAGTTACTTCTTCGCTCATTGCTGAGACAAAATATCCAATGCCCAAATTTAAGGAAGTAAAAGTTTATTTAGCTCACAGTTTGTGGAGGTTTCAGTCCATACTTGGCTGGCTCCAAGGCAGAGACTAGCACATGGCAGAGGGCAACAGTTCATGGTGGTGGAAGACAGCAAAAGCAGCAAGAGCAAAAGGGAGGAGGGGCTGCGGGCAGCCTCTTTCCCTCCTTTACATATGCAAATTATCTGCCCCAGGGCAGGTATAGCACTCACACTGATGAATCAATTTTAAACTCTAGAAGCCTGTTCCATGACTGCATGAGGCTTTGGGAGGACATCCAGAACCGAACCATAACCCTGGGACTTACCTAACTTAGAAGCAATGGTTACAAAGAAAAATGGGTGACCAACTTTGTTCTTTTGTCTATACAGTGTCTGTCAGTATTTTAAAAAACTAAGTTGTGGATTTTCATGCAAGTCTGGGCCTGTATACGCTTTACAGCACCTGGCCACGTGTCACCACCCCCACTTCCTCTGTCCCAGACACCAAAGTACATGAACCACACAGTCTCCATCCTGAAGGATCTCTGGAAAGCCCAGTGCTGAATTAGGGTCCCTGAGGTTAGGTGACTCGTGAGGACGACCCCCATAGTCCACAGCCAGCCTACAACCCAGCTGCTGATATCGACTATGAGACTTCTTCTTAGGAAAAGAGGACCAAAGATGGGAACAAGGAACACAAAGTTGAAATTTGTTTTGGATAATATTTGAATCATCGGACAGCTACATTTTAAACTGTTAGTCTTTGGGGAAATGTAGGGCCTCTGTGAGAAGCAGATTCCTCTGCTTGTTGCTTGATCCTGCACAGAATTAACCAGGTGGGAAAGGCGGCACAAACCAGCCTTACCCAGGACTCTGTAGGGAGGGAGGAGGTTGTCCTCCCAGTTGGGAGATTGGACTGCTGTCTTTACTCAGATAACAGCCCCATATATGGCACCTTCTTGTGCTGAAGACTTGTCTGTGCCCATTTTTCTGGATCTCCCTCCCTCTCCCACATCCTCTACTGGAGAGAGGACCCCCCATGAGCTGAGCCCGGCTTTTCTAGCCATGACTATCCACGTGGATCATAGGCAGAGAGTCTGAAATCTTCAGGGTTAATTCTGCATACAATCTGTGGACATTCTTAAACCCCCACCACTTGGATTTGTCTGACTTCATTTCTTATCCCGGAAGCTGCCATCAGGAGATTTCCAGGTGGCTCTGTGGCTCTGTGGCTCTGCTTCCTAATTCTTACTCCACAGCTATGAGCAGAGCACAGTCTGCTTCCTGAGTGCATTCTTACAGCACATCCCTTGTAGCATCAGAGAATCAACCAAGTGGCTTTCAACTCATGAGTTCATCTGTTCGTCCACCCACCCACCCACCCATCTGTTCATCCATCCGTGCATGTAACAAGCGGCTATCAAGTGCTGTGCTCCTATGGTACCACATTAGCAAAACACATGGAGCTGGCCTTCATGAAGGTTACAGTCTACTGTTGCTAAAAGGAATTAATCAAAAGCCATACAGATGAATGTACAATTATAAACTGAGGTAGGTGGTTAGAATAAAAGGAATTTGTTCTAGAGAGCAGTAAACAAAAACATCATGACACATAACAAGTCACAGGGAAGGCTTTGCTGCAGGAATGTTTGAAGAAGGCTGAGACCTCCCAACCTTCTAGTGAGGACCCACCCAGCTCTGTGGCTGAACAGTTTCCAGTCCCTGTAGGCTATGGGTGAGGACAGACAGGTCTCTTCCTCATAGGACAACCTCCTCCCTCCCTACAGAGTCCTGGGTAAGGCTGGTTTGTGCCGCCTTTCCCTCCTGGTTAATTCTGTGCAGGATCAAGCAACGATCCAGAGGAATCTGCTTCTCACAGAGGCCCTACATTTCCCCAAAGACTAACAGTTTAAAATGCAGATGTCGGATGATCCAAATATTATCCAAAAGTAAATTTCAAGTAACATTGGAATTAACTCAAGCGAAAAAAAATCAAATGTTTCCGTTTTCTCCACTTTACACCAGTGAAATCGCTCATGTTCAAGGAACAGAACTGCGAATGGCCCAGCATTTACATACAAGCTATTCAGTTTTAACAGCTAATGGTTTCAGGATACTTTTACTAATCTTAGAGCCTCCACCCTTCTAATTAGAAACCCACTCTAACCCAGTGAGGTGGCGAATGCTTGTAATCCCAGCTGAGGCAGGAGGATCCCAAGTGTGAAGCCATCCTGGGCAACTTAGCAAGACCTTGTCTCAAAATTCATTTATTTATTTATTTTAGTTTGTTTGGGTTCTTGTTTGTTTGTTTGAGACAAGATCTTGCTGTGTAGTCCAGGCTGGTCTTGAATTTACTGTGTAGCCCAGGCTGGCCTCAAATTCAGGGTGATCTTCCTGCCTCATCCTCCTGAGTGTTAGGATTAAAAAAAAAATTTTTTTAAAGGGGTTGCTAGGGAAGTAGCTCAGTGATAGAGCACTTGCCTAGCGTGCTTGAGACCCTGAGTTCAATCCTCAGTACTAGTGGGGGGGGGGGGGGGGGAAGAAAAAGAAACAGGAAAAACAAGAAAAAAGAAATCTGCCTCACCGCTTTGGGAAGTCCCTGTAGGTTCTTGACTCACATCGTGGAAAAATAACTTCAGGCCACCTCAGTGTAAGGCATAGATAGGCGTAGGCAGAGTTAAGGGAGAACAGGAAAAGACTCAATAGGGTAACTGGAGGGACAATGCAGGGCAGTGCAGAGGTTCAACCTGGCCTGCTCACAAAAGCACGAGGCCAGCCTTTAAACATTAGCTGAGTTGGGCCAGGGTCGGGCCAATCAGTACCTTGGTCCTGGTTTCCACAGCTCCTGAGGAATCCTGCCACTCATGGGTCAGTTGGGTCCCATGAAACGACTGTCCTTGCTCGGGAGGGGGACTGGGTAGATAGCAACTGCTTGCGCTTGGGGGTGGGTGGTCTCCTGTGTAGGTGGTCTGTGAAGCTCTACTGCTCTTGAATCCAAAGAGATAAGTTTGGAGACTTCTGGGTATCAAGCCAGAGGGTTCTGGAAAGGGAACTTGTTACAGCTGACCATTGAGAGGCCCTGAAAGTTAATTTGTTTGCCCTTATCTTAGTCAGTGTCCTCAGTCTTGAAAGAAGATGAGACAGGTTAGGTAAGTTTTGGACTAATGAACCTTGTAGTACAGATACTCCCAGGGATTAGTGTGACTATATGCAGGGCTGAGCAGGAATCTGACCCACAGTTTGAAAGTAAGAAAAGAAACCCAAAATTGTGTCTCCCTGTCTCCTTTGTACCTACCTTAATTTCTTCTGTCCTGTCTCAGCATGAGCACCTTCCCCCACAACCCTCTACCAAAGCCACGAAAGTTCGGGGCAAGGACTTGGAAATCATGTCAGCTGCTCTAACACATTACTGAGGAGCATGATGGGATACTTGAGCATTCAACTAATAAAAAAACAACTACTTCCTTGAATACAAAGTAACGTTTTCTAAGCACACAACAGAATGCTACCCAGATGAAGATGAGAGATACCACCTCGTTCCCCACCCCCAGTGATGCTATCCCTGAGATACTGCGCAAATTCGTCCTTGCTCCTGGGAGAAGATATTTATTTTCATTAAGCTTTGCTTTTGCTACTGATGAATAAAATTCCTCTAGAATCAAGTGCTGACAGCAAGAAAGCTCTTGGGATCATGCCACTTCACCCACAATGCCCAAGGTGGTCCGTGGTGGCAGAAGATGAGATGCTGACAGATGTCATCGCTCCAGGAAAGGCTAATGGACAAACACGTAGGGACTGTGCACATTAGAATCCTCCTGTTTGCAGAAGGAATAGCTTAAGCAAAAATCTTCTCAAGAGAAGTAATCACGCCGGAAAAGATTGGCTGACAATGCCAGGAATGGTGGTACATGCCTGTCATCCCAGCACTTGGGAGGCTGAGGCAGCAGGATCATCGAAAGTTCAAGGTCAGTCTAGGCTACATAGTAAGTTCAAGGCCAGCCTCCTGAACTACACAGTGAGACCCTGCCTCCAAACAAACAAAAGATTGGCTGACAGATGTTTAAAACTTAAAACCCTTAGGAAAGAAGAAGTGACAAAACTAGAAATAAGGGCTGAAGACAAAGGGGAAGACAAACAGATTGTGTTAGGGCTGCAGGATGAAGTCTGGCTGGGCGATGAGAAACACACACGGGGCCTGCGGGGGTGGAACAAGATCAAAAGTTTGTGTACTGCAGGATGCCATCCCTGTGACAGCCTAGAAAAGGCAGAGTTACAGAGCAGACAGGACCCGTCAGCACCCAGCAGAGCCTGGGTTGGGAAAGAGATTCACTGCGAAGGGGAGGAGGGAATGTGGTGTGAGTAGAGTTGTTCTGGATTGCACTGGTGGTGACAAGACAAAGCGCATTTGTCCTAACCTGGTAGAATGGAGAGTTTTTGCCATAGGCAAATTGTACCTCAGTTGATTGACTGATTGATTGATTTGTGATACTTAATGATTACAACCGCTGTGGGTGGGTGGTCCATGTACATGACGTATCTTAATTCTTTTGACTTCTTCCCCTCCCCACTATCCTGTGCTCCATCTCTTGACCTCCTTCCCACTTACACAAGGTTTATCTTCCCATTTCCTTTTATCTTTTATGTTGTCCTTTCATTTGTTTATACTTTGGGTTATAAGAGAAAGCCTATGATATGTAAAGTGTCTTCCTGAGTGAGTGATATCCTATCAGAGTGATGCATGCATACTGACATTTAGAGCAGCCCAACTCAAAACAGGTAAATCTTGGAAGCAACCTATGTGTGCAGCAATAAAGGAATGGATAAAGGGAAGTAGTATTTACACACAGTGGAGTACTACTCTGCTATAAAGAAGAAGCCATTGGTAGGAAAATGAATGCACCTTGAGGTTATAATGTTAGGTGTACACCAACTTTAAAAACAAAAAAGGAAAAAGCAAAAGCTAGCATGGTCCCCAAGCCCAGAACTTCTAGTCTAGAAGAGTAGTTGTAGGAGTGCTCTGTGGCCCTTTGTGTGGCCTTTTCAAGTTACATAATGCTGCTAACCCAAACTGCCCTCATCTGAAAACAGAACTAGAAGAAACCACTCCAGAGGGTTGTGGTGAGAACTGATGAGCTTGTACAGGATCTTGCTGTGTAGTTAAGGGTGACTTGAACTCATTATGTAGCCCAAGCTGTCCTTGAACTCATGGAAATCATCCAGCCACAGTCTCCTGAGTGCTGGGATTACAGGCAGGTGCCACCATCCCTGGCAAACCATAGTACATTTAAAAACCATTCATTAGACTCACTGTGTGGGAGGGGCAGCCTGAACCTGCAGGCACACAGTGACTACTGGCAAACCCAGAGAACTCCACAGAGAAACACACCAGTGGAACGGAGCAGTGGACACAGTGTATGGCAGTGGCTGATGAGTTATTTAGGTTCAGATGTCCCAAGAGAGGGAGATTGGGTAATAGATATCTTGGAGAGGGTCCTACCAAGATCAGAACTCAGAATAGCTGCAGGCTGGCTCCATCCATTGGTTCTCAGTGTAGGATGAGGTGGAACCAAGTTCAGAGCCAAGTTCAAACTGACAGGAGGTATGCGCAGCATTGCAGGCTGAACAAACTAGGTTCCAGCCCCACAGCCAGAAACCAGCCTGAACTTCAGTGGAACTAAAGATGCAGACGTGTGAGAGTATCCACTACTCCACTGTAAGTCTAAGGCTGGCTTGCTGGGATACATCAAAATCTATCTGGACTCTGTCTGCCCACTCTGTTGACCAGCAAGAACAGAGAAATGCCCTAAAGTGGATGGTTGTTTTTCTTTTTCTATTCTTTTTTTTTTTTTTTTTTTTTTTTTTTTTTTTGAGACAGGGTCTCCTATGCAGTTCAGGTTGGCCTTCAGCTCACTTTGTAGCCCAGGCTGGTCTTGAACTCACAACAATTCTCCTGCCTCAGCCTCCCAAGTGCTAGGATTGCAGGGGTGCAGCACCACACCCAGCTCTCTTTTTCTTATTTTTGTTTTGTTTTTCTCATCTGCATATGAATGTGAAAATTGTTTCTAGTTTTACTGTCCTTCTGTTCTTGCTTTCATTTCTTCTTTCTCCCTTTCCCGCATCTTCGTCACTCTATTCCCAAAGTTTGCATAACTTTCCTTTGTCCTCCCACTTGCTTCCAATTTCTTCCTCTTCTGTTTCTCTGTTTTCCTCCCTGAGGGTAAAATCCCCATATTGAGGGCATATTTCTTTTAGCCAGTTTTCTGGTTTGTTTCAGATTGTGTTACATAACCACATATATAGTTCATATGGTTAATAGTGGCAAATTAATAGTTACCACAGTTTCTCATTTTCTAGGCTGTGCTTGATGCTGTTGTTGTTGTTGACCATACTACTTAAGCCAAGGAGACGTAACTGTTCTAATCAGTTGTTCTTCCTTGTATACCAAGACAAAGATGGCCTAAGTGTCATAATCTATACTACAGGCCAGTGCCAAAGAACCAGGGGCCAGGCCACATAGGCAGCAACCTCTCAATCCCAATAAATTGAAGAGGCAGGATCTCGCAACAGACTCAAAACCCAAAATCCAGCTACCCCTGGAAGACATAACTGAAAAGCAGTCATTTTGCAAGGGTTCTAAATACTAGCAACAAAGCTATCTGCCATAAGCAGCTTATAAACATCAACCCTGAACAAAACCCTGATCACACGGGAGTATCACAAAGCATCAACCTATTAAAAAGCTTTCACACAGTAAAAGAAACCACCAACAGAGTGAAGAGACAACCCACAGAATAGGAAGAAAATTTTGCCAGCTGTTCCTCAGAAAAGGACTGATACCTAGAATATATAAAGAACTCAAAAAAAAAAAAAAATCAGACCCTCCTCCAAATTTAAAGGCCCAATCCAAAAATGGGGATCTAAAATAAATAGACGCTTCTTGGATTAAGGAATAGAAACTGCAAATAAATACATGAAAAAATGTTCAACATCACTGGTTATTTGAGAGAGGCAAATTAAAACAATACTGAGATTCCATTTTACTCCAGAAACAATGGATATTATCAAGAAATAAACCAAAGGGGGTAAAGGGGGAAAAAGGAATCCTTCTCCACTGTTGGTGGAAGTGTAGACTTGTCCAATCACAGTGGAAATCAGCGTCAAAATTCCTCAAAAAACTAAAATTAGGGGTTCCATTTGACCCAGTTATTCCCCTTCTTGGTACCTTTCTAAAAGAATTAAAACTATCATACCACAGTAACATAGGTATACCCATGTTTATAGTGACACAGTTTGTAATAGCTAAATCTTGGAAACAGCCAAAATACCCATCAACCGATGAATGAATAAAGAAAATGTGAGTTTTTTTTATACAATGAAGTACTACCCTGCCATAAAGAGGATAAACTTAAGATATTTATTTCTAAATGAATGAAACTTTAGACCATGCTCTTAAGTGAAATAAATCAGACACAAATGTACAAATACTGCATAGTTTCTCTGGTATCCAGAAACCAAAAGTATAAATAAGGACCAGAATGTATAACAGATATTGGGAAATGGGAAAAAAATTCAAATAAGAACAGGAAGGGGTGAGGGAAGGAAGGAAGGGACAAGAAAGAAAAAGGAAAAAATGGAAATAAAGTTTTTATGAATAAAAAGTCCAAAAGAGGTTGAAAGGAGGAGAGGAATGGGGAGAAAAGTCAAGACATATGATGTAACAGGACCCAACTTGTCCGCCAGCACAGGCATTTGTTCTCAGCTCAGCACCGGGACTGCCCTCAGCGAGCACAGGATATGACAAAAGAGGTAAGATGGAGCAGGGGATCTTCCAAACACTCAGACATCTGAAGACACCGAAATATTTATACCGGAAGCCTCAAGGACTTTCCCATGGAGGCACAAAACGTCCAGAGAACTCTCTTAGGGTTTACTAAGATCTTCCCACCTAATGTCCCTGTCTTCTTTCAAGCCCTATAAAAAAAAAAAGCCCACTTCTCTTTGATCCCTGCAGACAGCCTTTTGGCTCTCTCTGCTTGTATCCAAGAACAATAAATTCCACATCCTGTTACCTCTGCGCGCATGCACACACACGCGCGCGCGCGCGCGCACACACACACACACACACACACACACACACACACAAAGATATATCGTTGTAGTGGATTGACAACTGGTGGCCAACTTATAACCCCCAGCAGAACTGAGTAAGCGTGGTGCTGGGTGTGGGAGGGCCTTCCTGAGGACTGTTGCCAGCAGCATAAGAGGCAGAACTGCAGAAGAGGAAAGGCTGTTGGGAGCACAGAAAGGCTGTTGGAGCTGCTGGTTCTCTTGGAGAGGCTCGTCATGCTGGCTTTCCTGATGAACTTGGCTGTTTTCATCCTTTGAGGAGCTTGGGACCTTCTTGGCACTGAGAATGGCTTTGGTTCACTTTGGGGGAGCCCTGGTCCTCACTTTGAGCATCGCTTCCTGGCTCCGGAGGGGAAGATGGTGCACTGCTCAGTCTCCTGGAGACTGCATTGGCTTTCCTGATGGGAACTCAGCTGTCTTCCCCTTTGGAGAAGCTCAGGACTGCACTATTCACTATTACTGAGGATGGCTGTGGTACTTTTCAGGGGAGCTTTGGTTCTTACTCTGAGCATTGCTCCCTGGCTCCAGTGCAGATCCCTCAGCCTGCTGGCACAGATCCTTCATCCCACTGGCACAGACTTCCTAGATTCCACCACTGACCTTTGGGCCTTCACAGCACAGATCCATGAAACAGGCCTGCATGAGATATTGTTGTGGGCTCTGGGCCTCCAGATGGACTTGTGGGAGGCATTGTTATGGGCTCTAGGTCTTCAGCTGGACTCATGCAGGACATTTCTGTGGGATCCAGACCATCAGCTAGTTTGCTTGGTCTTAGTGTGTGGACAGATTCCCTGCACTCTTTTGTACGTTGTCCTTTGGGTGAATATTATAAATAATCATATAAATTATGTGTTCTCTACTATATATTGTTTCACATTGCATGATAACCCCCAAACCAACACAATCATGTATAGGCACAAATTCCCTAAGACAAATGTGATCATTATGTATATTTAAAATGTACCAATTTTTAAAAAGAGAGGAAAAATAAGTACTAAAAATGTACTTGAGGGTAGAAAAAAACAGGAAAGTACCATATTTACATTAAATGTATCAAACTTTGAGGTAATTCATAATTATATAGACACTTCAAGATCCAAAGCATAGTTAAAGAAAGAAACAATTTAAATGGCCAGGTATGGTGGCACACATGTGCAGTCCCTGCACTTGGAAGACTGAGGCAGGAGAATTACCACAAGTCTACAGCCAGCCTGGGCTACATAGTGAGACCCTGTCTCAAAAAAATAGCTTACATGGAGCAAAACAAATGGTTAACCAAAACAGGGGGGAAATATCCATGCTGCTAAATTTTAATGCAGGCTAAAGCAAACTAGAGAGACATTTTAAAACTTCCCAATTGGGCAAAATTTCCCAAAATAAAGAATATACGGCATATGTGGGCCAAGTTCGAATGCAATGGAATGAAACCGCTCACACATTACAGGTACCATTATAAATTAAAATGACCTCTTTGGAAAGCAATGCTATAAAATATTTCCAGTAATTTCACCCCTGGAAAAGTATCCTGAGGCAATAATTCAACAAAAGCAAAAAGCTGTATGTCACAAATATGTTTATTACATTGTCAGCTATTACAAAAAATAACAACTAGAAACTAAACGTCTAACACTGGGGAAATGGTACTATAAATTATGACGTATCCAATAAAAATGATATCTGAGAGCCTGAAGAAATTGTAAAAAAAAAATGCTAATGATGTATCACGGGGTTAAAAATGATACAAAATTTTACACACAATAATTTTTCACCATAAACAAGAACTAAATTTTATTCTCTGTAAACAAAAATGTCCTATATATTCCAAGACGGCAAGAGTCCCTAACCTTTGGGAATCAAGGCATAGAAATTAGGCAGAGTTCCATTTCTCTCCTGCTTCTGCCCCCGCCACCTGTGCAGGAAATTCATACCCCCCTAAGCATTTGTAAGCTGAGATAAGCAAGTGTGGGGAACAAAAGTAATATAAAAGAGTTCCTAAAACATAATGTTCTATGTAACAACAATGCTGCAATTACAAAGAAATAGAAAAATTTAAGAGAAGAGTTCAACCAGAAGGCAGAAGATTAATAGCAGAGCTGATGACTAAAGGTTCTAAACAATTCGGGGCTTCATGCAGGGGGAGGGGTCGGCTAGTTCTAAAGTGAACAGTGCTTTTAAAAGATTTTAATTGAAAGAATATGTTTACCATTTAATTTGTTCCTCAAGTTACCTCTTATCAACTTGGAAAAATACCTTAAATTTTCCATTTTGTTGGTAGGTTTGTATATGATGTGGTAGTACTTGAACTCTTTGGGCCGCTTGGATATGGGATATAAGTATGTACAATTTGGAAGCAACAGTATAGAAACTAATCACAGTGCCTTTTGTTGAGGGGCGTATACTGAGGCTCAAACCCAGGGCCTCAGGCACGCTACACAAGCACTGTACCACTGAGGCACACCCCAGTCCTGCCACAGCGTCTTGAACAAAAACAACTGAGGGACAAATGAGTGGATGCACGTTCAAGTGGATGAATGTGGGCAAGGGCCAGTAGGGACTTCTTCTGCAGTTTTGGGGATGAAACCAAGGACTTCACACGTAAGTGTTCTGCCTCTAAGCTACATCCCAGCCCAAGGATTTTTCTTAAATCAAAGTGGTGGGCCTACAGACAATCTATCCTGTAAAAAGTAAAACTTCCAGAGTTCCAGGTTGAGAGGGTCAGAAGGTAATTGAAGTCACATTCCCAAATTTCCCAACCCCCAACCCTATCACAACAAACAAAAGAATTAAATCAGCAAAACAAAAGCTCAACCTGAGCCCCAAGGTGTTAATGAATGAAAGATAAACAGAAAAGCAAAAAATTCTGGAGTAGAGCAAAAAGTAGCACATGCATCACCCTCGCTCATCTTCTCCCCCCAAGGTCCTCTCCCCTCCGAAGACCAGGCCCTTTGTCCCCCAAAGTCACACCTACAAACCAACAAGATCACAGGCCTTTTATTTACCACCCCAAATCTCATCTCTTTCTCTTCTAATATAGACACCGTGGAAATGGCTGCTGGGAAGAAATGAGAAAAGGGCAAGAAACAACAGGGAAAAGTGCGTAGAGGAAAAGAAGGCCCCACGCCTACATGCTGACTGGAAGGCAAACCACCATGATCTCCCGCCCAGAAGGGAGTGAGTGTACATGCCCAGCAGAGCGGAGTGTGTCCGGACCCAAGACAGCCAGCAAGTGCCCTACCACTGAGCCCCATCCCCAGCCCGGTTAGCAAAATGTTGGAAGAAAGATTAAGGTGCAGCCCACTCTTACAGTATTCTTCCCTCTCTCCCTCCACTTGCCTTTCCCCTAGGCCACAGACAAAGGCTGGAACACCAAATACCTAATCCCCAAAACATAGCTCACAGAGGAGTTAATCAAGTTTCAAGTAGAGTACTAAACGAGCCCAGGAGTCACCCACATCAAACAATTACAAGAGGGCGACTGGCCAGAGCTTCCAAAGCACAACAAGATGAAAAGAAATGCTATAGAAACAGTACAGATTTATTACAAAAAAAAAAGGAGGGACACAAGGAAGGAAGGGAAGAGGGAAGGGGAGAGAAAGGAGGGAGAGAGGGAACAAAATGGCACACAAGGATAAAACAAAGAACTCAGCCAAAAGAAAAGGAAGTTCCTTACATTAAATTCAGATGATACAATGAATGAGAACATGACTCTTAGTAAAACAAGATTACCAAATAAGATGATAAAACAAACAAAAACCTAAAAAGAAAAAAAAAGTGCCGGGTGTGGTGGTGTGCGCCTGTAATCCCAGCACTCGGGAGGCTGAGGCAGGAGGACTGTTGCGAGTTCAACATCAGCCTGGGCTACAAAGTGAGCTCAAGGCCAGACCGAAGTGCATAGCAAGACCCTGTCTCAAAAAGACAAAAAAAAAAAACATGATAAAACAACAGAATGAGAGTTTTTAAAAAATGGTTACTGAAGAACTAAGGAAGCAAGTCAAGGACAAAACAGCATTATGAAACTAATAAATCATTCAGGACAGAAGTTCAGTTACTGAAATAAAAGCCTTGAATTACAATTAGAATGACAGCTATCTTAGAACTGGTAAGAGAGAAATTAACAGAAATGGAAGACAAAAGATTTATCCAACAGAGGGATGCCATTCCGTAAGTAGATAATCCAACAAATGGAACAAAAGCTATACTTCAAGACAAAATACAAATTAGCTTCCTGAAATGAAGACAGAGATGACAATAATGACCACAAAATTCCAAACAAAAGAAAGTGTACTCTGAGAATGTTATACCCAGCTGAACATTCTCCCCTCAAGGAACAGGGGACGCATTAATCACTACTGAAACAGTGACTTCAAAATGAAATCCAGGGCTGGGATGTAGCTCAGGGGTACAGGGCTTGCTAGTATGCACCAGGTCTTGGGTTCGATCCCCAGTACCACCACCACTCCCCCAAATAAAAGAAGAAATCCAGATACAATTAGGAGTCGACCTAATATAAGTAATTCAGGGATGCAGAGGACCTAGTGAAGGGGCTGACGCACACTGAGTCTGTTTAATTACACAACGAGCTGTGGAGAACGAGGGGAAATGTATTTACATCAGTGAATCTCGATGTTCTAAAGCTGGAAAACTAAAAATAACCATAGTATACCTTTTAAAAATCAGGGAAAGAAACGACAGGAATAAATGTATGTCAGTGCTCTCATGTTTCCCAGCAGTAATTAATTACACTAGTTAAAATTGAAACACGTCACTTTTAAAAATACTCCACCCCTTGTCATTCATTTTCTCCCTCTCCCTCTTCCTCCAGCCCAGCCCCACGCACCCTCCTCCCCACTACTTTACTCCCTCCTAGAATATTTAATTATATCTCTCATAGTGAAACACATCTCCTTAAAATCCAACAATTCCTTCCATTTCCCTGTAGCTTTTTCTTGCATTGGATCCAAAATAAAATTAAATAACTAAAATGAATACTTTTCATCAAAAAGCACTCGTTTCACAGTCTCTCGTTCATAGAACACGTACAGCTATCTTCCAACTGCACGCCTACGTCAAGACAGATCCGAGTGTGCACGTCAGTGTTAGTTGTGCTTACTTCCGGGTGGTGAGGTATTTTTGGTTTTCTCCTTAATGGATTTGGTGGGACCTTCTGATTTCCTTCAAACAAGCACATAAGAACAACAGTGAGACTCCCTCTAAGAACGCCCGCATCAGGAAATCAAGTAACAGCAAACGCTGGACAGGCTGCTGGGGGTGGGGGGGGTACTGCTCTACATTGCCAGTGGGAGTGTAAAGGAACACAGGCTTTGTGGAAATCAGTGTGGAGACTCCTCACAAACCTTCAAATAGATATCCCACTTGAGCGGGCTACCCCCCTCCTAGGTATCTTCCCAAAGTGTTAAAGACACCATAGTGCAGTGATCCGTTCACACTCATGTGTGTAGCAGCACAATTCATGATAACTGAGTCTTGGAACCAGGCTGTGTCCATCCATAGATGAGTGGATGAAGAAAGGGCGGTATTTATACCCCATGGAGTACTGCTCTGCTGAAAAGAAGGATCAACTCGGGTCCTTTGCAGGAGAATGGAGGCACCCTGAGACGATAACGGTAAGTGAAATAAATCAGACGCACAAGCTGAAATACTGTAAGGTCTCTCCTACACACCAGACCCAAAATATCAATAAAGAGCAAAATAAAAGATAGATACAGTAACAGAGAATAGGGAGCTCAATCTTTTGCCGAAGGGAGGGGCCCAAGAGGTGGAGAGGAGGAAGGAGAGGAAGGGGGAAAGAAAGCGGACAAAACAGGAAATTAGGAAGTGTTCTGTCCATGCACCAACTCCCCACGAGGAAGGTACTCACTCAGTACTGCAAACGTGTACCAATAAAAATTTTTAATTTTTCTTTTTAAAAAGCACGTTACTTCTTTCAAAAGACAACAGATTGGCTGTGCTATTAACTGACATCACAGGTGAGGATCCCAAGGTGCTGAAGGGGGAGCGAGGAGAGAAGAGAGGAGGGAGGCGGCGCGAAGAGGCTCCCGCTGACCTACTTTCCCCGGGCTGGTGCGCGGCCCGGGCTACCGTGCTGCGTGCAGCGGCCGCCAGCGGCGCAGACCTCGCCTCCGCCTCCGCGCGCCAGGAGGCGTCAGCTGCAGTCCTCGGCGCTCTGCCCGCTCGGCAGAGGGGAGCCCCTGCGCAGACGCCGCCTGCTTCCTGGAAAAGCGCTGGTGAACCGAGCCGCAAGGCGCTGGGCCAGCGACGACGGCCCCGTCTCCCGCGAGCACGCGCGCCCCCTGGCGGGGGACCCTGGAGAACACCGCCCTCTTTTTCATTCATTTACTTGTTAGCACTTCACGTGTTTACATTCCTGCGTGGACTTGGTCCATGGACCTCGAACGTCTAATTCCTTTTTCCATCCCCTTCCCGCTCCTCCCTCAAACTCTTGATCCCTTTCCCATCTGAGAAAGATCTGTTATACATTTCTTTACTTAACTATTATCTATCTTATTTGCTCTTGACTTATACCTTGGGTTTCGCATATAAGAGAAACCATGTGATATTTAAGCTTGTGTGTCTGATTTACGTCACTTAATATTATGGTCTCGAGGTGCATCCATTTTCCTACAAATGACCCAAGTTTATCCTTTTTTATGGCAGAGTTGTACTCCATTGTGTCTAAAAACCACACTTTCTGGATCCACCCCTGTGGATGTACACACAGGCTGTTTCCAAGTGTGCTGTCACGAATTGTGCTTTTCTTTCTTTTTTTTTTTTTTTTTTTTCCATTTTCAGGTAGAGAAAATTCCATGCACATCTCAGGGTCAGGGCAGGGATTAGAAATAAAATATCTGTGCCAGCGCCTCGAGGCAGCAGCTGACCCATGCTGTGCGCTGATGGAAATGTCCTTGTGTCCTTTGGAGAAACATGCTATAGGGGCCTCGCTGTCGGCTCTAGGCTCGGGCCAGCGCCTGTCCAAACCTGGCCAGGAGCGTCTACAACACCGCCTCACTGACACCACAACCACACCTGGGCAAACGCCTCCTTTCTGAAATGTTTCCTGTGGAACAGCTTGCACACCCCGCCGCCCACTACCTAAAGAACTGTGTTACGTGGGCTGTTCATATAAATAAAAATAATAAACTTTTAAAAGCAGTTGCTATTATGCAGATGGAGGCACCAGAGCGGCGGGTGCACAGGCCTCTCAGCAGGGCTAGCAACAGGGGCGCTCACCGTGAGTCACCTGAC
This sequence comes from Dinomys branickii, assembly GCA_004027595.1. Taxonomy (NCBI): domain Eukaryota; kingdom Metazoa; phylum Chordata; class Mammalia; order Rodentia; family Dinomyidae; genus Dinomys; species Dinomys branickii. Next base: position 41 of record PVLD010007291.1, on the reverse strand, counting down.
GCTGAGATAAACAGCAGGGCGAGGCCAGGAGCCCTGTGACG